>CADEPD010066717.1:0-10130 GCA_902829195.1 Fraxinus dipetala
AAAAAAGAAAAAAGAAAAAAGAGGATAATGAAATAATGAATACCATGTCACCAAAAGCAAAGGTCCATGTTGTAATACTGTGCAACAAACTAATCCACACTACCTGCCCCAAAACTCCAATTTCCATTTCTCCTTCACACAACAATTTTCCATGTACTCATTCAAATTCTAACTACATAAATTAAGCCATGAGCTTCATCTTCTCCAACTCAACCGTTTTTCATACTCAAATCACCGCAGCACACAAAAATGAACTCCACAATCACCGCTCATTTCCAAGAATCCAAGCAACTATATCTGATCGAGAAAATCCGACCCAACGACGAAGTTTTTTGACGTCTTTTCTAGCCACTTCGGTGGCTCTAGGCCTCCATGCCACCCCATTGGCACTAGCTCAGAATTGGGGTACGCGGTCGTTTCTCCGGGAGAGGTTCTTCGAGCCTGGATTGTCGCCAGAAGATTCGGTGGCAAGAATTCGACAGACTGCCGAAGGACTTCATAGCATTAGGGGCATGTTGGAAACCATGTCATGGAGGTATGTTTTGTATTACATACGTTTAAAGCAAGCTTATCTTTCACAGGATATGAAAACTGCCATGACAATGGTGCCTCAAAGCCGGCGAAATTCTTATATTCAAACTGCGAATGAATTGGTCGATAACATGGCCGAGGTTAGTTGCTA
The DNA here is from genome assembly GCA_902829195.1 of Fraxinus dipetala. Lineage (NCBI taxonomy): Eukaryota > Viridiplantae > Streptophyta > Magnoliopsida > Lamiales > Oleaceae > Fraxinus > Fraxinus dipetala. Next base: position 683 of record CADEPD010066717.1, read on the forward strand.
GTCTAACCTTGTAACTGACTTGTTTTTTGACAAAATAACTCGTTTGGTAAGGCCGACTTTAATCCAATCATATCCATTACTGCGTACCAACCATATTCGTAGTGTTCAATAATATCTTTTTTCCCCTTTTAGTGGAAGTATGCTATCTTTTTACTGAAACTTTGGTGACTGATTCGTTTTTTACAGTTTGATTATTACATTCGGACTCCAAAGGTGTATGAATCGTATATATTCTACGAGAAGACGTTGAAATCGATCGATGATCTTGTTTCCTTGTTAGCATAAGAAGATGCATTTGTCGGACGGGTTCTAAAAAATTGAAATGGAAAAGATCTTAGCAGAAACTGAGAAATCCATAAATTTTTCAGAGCAGCATGATGTTTGTATTATAGTGGAGAAAGTGGGTTGCTTTGAAGAAAATTTCCAGCATTTTCACATGAATATTGAAGGCCAGATTTACAGAAAATTACCTGCAAATTGATAGAAGTATCTTTCAAATAGAATTGGTGGTTAATTAGATTGTATAACTTGAAGATATAATTAGTTTGTAGTTAAAAGTTTCCCAGTCCTATTATATGCTTGTCTAGTAATAATAGTTGATACAATTTCTCAATAGCGACAAAAAATTCAGTTCAAACTCTCATACTAAAGTCGGAAAGACACGTTGATGTTCAAAGTTGCCTACTCGTAAGAGTTTTAGTTCCGTAGAATCTCATTCTATCTGGGCTCTCACTCGATTAAGATTCTTTATATCGACGACTATAGATGGGGCATATAAACATAGTGTTTGATAAAGAGAATTACATAGCACTGAATAGTATTATAGAAGATAACGTTACACGGTCCGAGTACTCAATATAAAGTGAGACATCAGATAGAGGTAGAAGCAACACCAGTATATCCATTTGAATGTCATCAGAGCCTACAAAATGCTATGGCTGACAGAATGATGAGCAGAATAAAAATAAGTGCTGCACCAAATGAGCCAATAAGAGAACCAGAAGTGCGCTCACAGAAGTTTTGGAATTGTTGGCAAATAGCAGACCAGTTAGCTGATGCATTCCCATTATGTGCTAAATACACAATTGCTGCTGCTGCTGAGGCTCCAGCAGAGACCGCAGCTAGCATTATCTGCACCATTTTTGAGGTTTAACATGTTAGGTTTAGGGTTGCTAGAAATCCGTTTAACAATGAACGAAGCCCTGGATTTAGAATCGCTTTTTATGAATCTTTTTTCAACCCACTTTCGATTCCTTGTGAACTCAAATTAAGATCCAAAGAAAGTACAACTGCCGTGTTATAGTCTTGGTTTACTTTCCCTCTTCTAATTTGTTTGTTTGAGATGAAAGCACTGTCACGAATAGGATATAAATATTAAGGACTCCTGTCTACTTTGATTGCATGATAAATCGACTCTCCAAGAGCTCAAGCCGGTAAATAGGTGACTAATCTAATACAATAATGAGTATTCCTATTTATATCCGATTGATTTGAGCAGAGGAACGAAGAATCTCTCTGTGATAAACAGATCTATTGTAATATTAGGTGGAAGGTGAAGGCCTATTTCCAATTATCTTCATCTAGCAATCCCAATGTTGCCCAAAATGTATATTGTTTTGTAGGTATATGGCCAAACCAGAGTCACAAAGCATCTAAGTAACGCGATTAAGTTTATAAGTGATGAGAAGGGAAGCATAGATCTCTTACCGAGTCCAAAAAGATTAGCACTGCCCTAGTCTTCGCCGCTCTGCTCTTCACAATGTGAAAGGTGGAAATGGCTAGAGACAAGACTAGATATCCACATACTGTTGCATTTACAATCACAAAAACCCTTTGCAACAGAAGAGAAAAAACGTCAAGTTTTCTTATAATAAATGGCATGAAATAATTAATATTAACCAATGTTTTAAGACTGACCCGCGATAGAAGTTTGAACATCAAATGGTTGACAAAGATAGAAATGCGGTCAAATGAAAGGTAAACAAAAAATAAAACATGCATCCCAGAGATTCAGAGAACTTGTGGCGGGTTCATCCAGTTCGAGGTTGAACCCTCCAGTTGTCTAAGAATGGTTTTTAGGCTATAACCAGACCAGTTTCATGCTCCTGGTTGAACCAGCCGCAATCAAAACACGGATTAAACAATTTAATATGAGTAACTAACTAACCGGAAGGTCGGAATGTCATCGTACTGAGCCCTGAATTGTATGAACTGAGTGAAGAAAGGAAGAGTTTCATCTGTAGTTCCCATTGCTACAGCACTTGCCAATGTTCCAAAAATGGCCACAATTCTGAGAATAAGGTCTATTATGGCAATCACCCTGTTCCCTCTTGGTACTTTTGTTACTTCACCACCTTCAACTACGCCTCCTGCCTTCATTTTTCACTGCTTAGTTCAGTGTTTTCTCAACTGTAAGTATACTTCAACTGTTCAAAGTGTCCAAGGCAAAAGGATGAATTTATACAAATTAACCCACATAAGCATGTTTGTATTTTCCTAGGTAATACACCAATCAGAAAATACCAATGTGGAATTAGGTATTGCTGACATGAAACAATATACTTTTGATTCCCTCAGCAACCCAAAAAAGTACAAACACATCTTTCTAGATTTCTACCTGCTCTACCGTGATTATGCAAGTATAAATAAATAATCTGCCTGTTGTTTTTTCTTGTTCAAGCTAATAAACAAGGATATTTGACCAAGTACTGAGTACTAGAGCAAACAAAGATTTCGTGCTAATAAGTTACTAACACTCATTTATGAAAATTTCACTTGTCAGATCTGTGAAAATGAATTTGAAATGCCAGTTGCTACTGATTTGGGTCCCAATCCATGAAATTTTGTCTAATGACATTTCAAATACCACAGTAATAGCTATTGAATTTATTAATATAATAAAAGTTCAGTTTGCGGAAGCGTAGAACCACCTTAAAATCCCCATTTCATTAAGGTGCATAATCTAGTTAACATGCAAAATTAACAAATTACAAGAAAAAATGGTACTTTTTTTTTTTTTAATGAGCATTGAGGCTTAAGCAACTTTTTAATTTCTAAAGTGTTCAGTTATGTTACTTTTCTTATTTTTAAGTAAAAGAAAAACAACTTATTTTGAAAATCACTTTGACCAATAAACAAATGATTTGTTTTAAAACTTATTTATTTTCTTATAAGATAAAACCTTTTATGCATAGCCAATAGAAACAAGCAGCCAATGGGAAGACTAGGAACAATGTTAATCAAACAAAGTTCCAGATGTTGATACAAAAGCTCTGCTTCATTTACTTGATAAATAGCACCAATTTACAAAGTACATGGTCGTTGTACCCAGCATAGAGGTAAAGTAGTATATAGCAACCTAATAGTATGAAATCAAGTTTAAGAATCACTTCGTTTGATTTATTTTATTTTATTTTATTCTTTGGCAAAATCCATCTTACTATCGAATGCCTCCAAAGCAAAGCAGGAAACCCATGATTTTCAGAAGCAATAAGTATAATGCATCTCTCTCTCAGAAATTTGTTTGTTCTCTTAAATGATCTCTTTTAACCAAATTAAAAAAACTACGAAAAGGAGACAAAAGAGAGCTCACCTTCACTAATGGTTCATAGCCAATGAGAATCTTACATCCTGGTATCCCATAAAATACATTTGACAGAAATGCTTACCTTACTGTAAATGCTGGAAGAAATGAATTATCTGTCAATCCTGCCAAATAAAAATCATATAAACATGTTCAGATGGAGCAAGGTGATATTAAAGCACAAATATCCAGAACATACTGAATTATACCTCTTTGAAAGCAGATAAGCTCAATGAATCCCGAGAACAAGTTAGGGCAAATCAACAAGTTATAGAAGTGAATTTATAGGCTTCTGGCCTAAAAAGATCCCACATGTAGTGTGCAAATGTTATTAATGGAAGGTAAATTGTACCAAAATGTGAAGTAATATCAGAAGCACAGGAGAATGCTTAGAGCACTTTCACAATGCTAGTGAACTCCATAGAGGAAAAACTTATCCATAGAGGAAAAACTTACATGAGAATCAAAATGCTTCGTTTGGAGTAAGATAGCATTACATTAGCAGGTAAGCTTATTATACCAAAGTAAGAACTCATATACTGAGAAACCTGCCTACTGAAATGCGTTGTGAATAGAAACATAGATATCGTGGGAAGACAGATCTTTAAAGCTGGGGTGAAACAAAATGAGCAAACGATACTAGTCATCGTGGCCAAAAGTTTTACAAATATGCAACACTTCACTGGAATTGAACTTCTACAAGCTAAATCACTTAATGAAAGTAGAAAACTTCAAGCTAGTACAAGACCATAATCAACATAACAGCTCTCATTACAATACACCAATTGTGATGACAAAATAGAGAAAAAATTCTAAGGGCAAAAACATATAAGATTTTCTCATGTCCCGTTGATTAGGTCTTCTGGTCTTGGGCTGAAGGCATCATTAAAAAAGGCAACTGGCTAGCTTCGGGCATCACACTCCATAACTGTATTAATGTAAAAGAGAGAGAGACTATTAGAAACAAATATATGCTTTAAGCTACTTAACAAGAAGAGGGTAAACGTGCAGCATAAAAAGCATGGGCTAGTATATTATAATATTAAGATTCAACAAGAAAAAAGAAAGACATGCATTACCTCCATGCCTTAACAGCCAGAAACTCTAATAACCATAAGATTTTTCGGATGAAACTGGGTTCTGCCTAGATAACCTGGTAAGTGGTCACAAACTATGAGCTTGGATGAAATAATTAGATCTAACCAAACCTTTCAAGCAAGATTGAGAGTTGGAAGAAAACCATAAAAGATTACATATGTTGAGGGTGAGGAGGGGGGAGGACAAATTTCAGGAGGGCCAAAAGTTTACCCAGAAACACCAGAATGACTAGATGAATAAACACCATATGCTCCATAACCACTTTCTCCGACAATCTAGAGCATTGAACATGGATCAGGCTGGGGGCAACAGGTGAAAGTTTTGTGTGGCAATTAAATAGATGCTAAAGAAAACATTTGGTGTACCAATTCCATACTAGAAATGTATGTTTTTAAAAAGTATATCACATTATCAATTATTAGAAAACTAATGTGGTTCCAAATTATGAGAATCAGAATACATTCAATCTTGAAGGTACCTGTGAGGCATCATAACTCCCATAACTTTCATCTGGTGGCAAAGTTTTGGGGTCATAACCACCTGAGTAGGTTGAATATCCATGATTTCTTGATCTATTATCACGACCCGTATATTTGGGGCCATCAGACATGTCTGGTGATATTTGACGATGTGGAGCAGGTGTAGGAAATCCAGATGAAGTTCCCTCAGTCTCAAATACGTTTGCCCTCAAGCGCATCACTACTTGTAGTAAGGCAGCTCTAGCCGCATTCGGGTCTCCAGTAATCTGGTCAGCATCATATGTATGAATGAGAATGAAAGTGACAACTACAATTACTCTTAACATCTTTTCAAATGTCACAACTATATGAATGAGAATGAAAATGCAGACAGGACAAGCAAACAGGGAGACAGGTAAAATAGGACGGCATAGAGATGGACAGACAGCCATGCACACAAGCACAAAAACAATGTCATCAACCTGCACCATCTCCTCGTCTTCAGATGCAACTTTGGGAACTTGTTCGTCAGAAAGAATCCGGATGTTAGCTCTCGTAGTATTTCTCATCTCTTTCACAATAGCCCCACCTTTACCAATAAGACATCCAATTCTAGAGCTTAGTACAAGAAGACGCGTGGTGAGAACAGGATCACCTGACTCTCTCTCTGTTCTCTCGCTGCACCGTGGTTGCAACCGCATTGTCGCATCGATAGTCCGGGAAGGAGCATCAAACGTCTGAGATATAAAAACTCAGGTCAACACAAACTTTCTGACTTGGTTTTTCTTAATTATCATTGAAAAAACTACATAAAATTATGCTCACCTCCTTTGCTGATATGGATATAACACAATCATTTCCTTCAGCACCAGAACTATCAACTTTAATGAATGCCCCAGATTCCTGTCTTATTTGTTTAATAATAACACCACCTTTTCCAATCACAGCACCTATATTTTCAGTTGGACAAATCAAACGAAGTGAGAACTCCTTCGCAGTATAAGAACTCCCATAAGAACCCATTGACGAAGTCATGCCCATAAGAGGGCCACCAACATTTGGATTGTTGAATGCTATTCCAGATCTATAAATGCTGGATGCCGACAAGAGCAAATGCTGTGACCTTGAGGGGTTATCATGAAGACGAGATGCAACTTGGTATAAAGCTTTCTTCACTACAGTAGCTTCCCCGGTTATCTGAAAATTGAACATGTACTAACTGTAAAAATAATCACCGATATTTTTCCAACCACTCCTCACACAAAACAACCAAAAGCAAGCATCAGAAAACCTCGAGCATACTATAAGTTTCATTTCATAGCACAAATAAGAGGAGATTAATGTAATATCATTCACAGGAGAAATTTCACCATCATCTTATGAAACCCAAACTAACCATCTTTAGACATCATGGAAAATGTTATGGATTCTCTGTATATTTTAAAGACAAGCTACTTCAAAACAAACCATCTTATTAATTCTAAAAGGTCTGAAACTATCCTGCATGCTTACTCTCAAGATCCCACCAGATAAACCAGAATACTGAAAATACAATTCTTAACATCCATTTCAAAAATAATCTTGCAAGCAACAAGTAAATTAAAATAGTGGGTGGAAAATGAGTAAAAGAAAATAAGAATACCAGTTAAAAATGGTTCACTACCTGGATAAGTTCATCAGAACTCAGGGCACAAGGTGGCAAATGCTCGCTACCCAAAATTCTGATCTGAGTACCAGTTTCATTGCGTATGTTCTGGATTATTTGTCCTCCTTTCCCAATCACACAACCTATCTGATCAGATGGCACAAGCAAGCGCACAGTGACTTGCAGAGGCTCCTCAAATGCACCATTCACAGGCGACTCCTCAGTGACCACCCTGTCGTGCACCCGAAAAAGGGCATCTTGTGCAGGTGAAACTAGGTCCCCCCCATAACTATTTGTTTCATCACTTGTGCTATAAATGGTGACTACACGTTCATCACATCCCGGGATAGTCTCGCTAATCCTAATCCTTGCATGGGTTTCTGCTCTCAACTGCTTAGCAATATCCCCACCAATTCCAATAATGCTCCCAATTTTTCTCAATGGAGACAAATAACGGTAAACTGTATCGTCTGGTCCAATGCCATTTGGTTCTTTTGCATCATTTGGGTTCCTTCTTTTCATCCCTTCATCTCCAGAATAATCTGATACAGTGTGCAATCTTTTCTCATAATCAATCCTCTGGTCCATTGATCAAGAAGACTAAATAAACCTAATCCCACCATTAAAAAATAAATCAAAACCTCAATCAGTATTTTATTGTACAGCGTGAAAATAAATAAAATAAAATCAATTGTAAAATGCAGTAACGATGTGTTCTCATGTGAAACGCAAAACCACTAAAAATTCACAATTTTGTCACACCTCATTGTAGCCAAATCTAAAAGATTCAGTTTTTCTAATCAGAAAGTGTAATATTTCAATTTTAAAAGGAACCCATTAAACTAAAGCCGCTAAATTCAGTAAATGATCTCCAAACAGATTGATCAAAAAGACTAAATAAACCTAAGTCCACAATTTAAAAAATCAAAATCTCAATCAGCATTCTATTGTACAGCGAAAAAATAAACAAAATCAAATCAAATGCAAAATGTAGTACCGATGTGTTCTCATGTGAAACGCAAAACCACCAAAAATTCAATTTTTTTATCACACCTCGATGTAGCTAAATCTAAAAGATTTAGTTTTTCTGACCAGAAAGTGTTAATATTTCAATTTTAAAAGGAACCCATTAAAGTAAAGCTGCTATATTGAGTAAGTGATCTTGAAACAAAGTGAACAGTTGCCGAAAAATCAGCAAATCAAATTTCCTAACTAGAAATAATAACATTGAATTCATTACAAAATCTCAAAAGGCACGGTTATGAACATTTGAAAATAACATTAATAATGAAGATGAAGCGTGGAAAATTACAGTTGAGAATTTACGGTAAATACTTTAGAGAGAGTGTGTGAACTCGCCGTGAAATTCTTCGGAGGCGCAATAGGTGACTGCGTTTCTCGTTTGTGCTAGCATTTGAGGTTTGAGGTATAACCGCTTCTGAAACTATTTGGGTCCTGGGAAGAGTTTTGTATGTTTTTTGTTTTAAAAAATATCTAATATTTTTGGCTAGTGGATTTTTAGGGTTAAATTTGACAAAAATCTCCTCTCTCTCTCTCTCTCTCACATTTCGTTTTATAAATTAGTTCTAGTGACAAGAAATACTTAGCCCATGTTTAGAGCACATTTTCTATCTCATGAAAATGGAAAAAATGACTGTTGCACAAATAGCTGGCCCCACCTCAAAGAGAAGAAGTCAAAAAAAGGGGCTAAATTTGATGGCAAATGATCATATTTTTCATTTTTCTAACTAAATAATGTGCTTCAAATAGAAGCTTACTTAGTGTCGAATAAAAAACTTGAGAAAGATCTATATAAAAGACTTCGAACATGTGCTCGTCCCCATTTACTAGCATTTTGTGGCTCTACAATCTACATATGATCATATGTTGTATGTTCATGATTCCTACAAATAGAAGCATTATGCATTAGATTTAAGGTTCTTAATCTTTGCTATTATAACACTTATGTCCCTAACGATTTTTATATTATTCTTATCTTCAAACTTTTCATTAGTTAACACATTTTGTATTTAAAAATAATTTTATGTCCAAAATTTCGTTGAAATGACGTAAAACAACTTATTTTTCATTGTATATTTAAAAAGTACTAATAAATAAGAAGTACGAAAAAAATATTTTGCCCTTATTTCAAAACATGAAAACAAATATTTTTATATAAATCATTATCAAGGACAATATGTACTAAATAATGAAATGTTAGAGATAAGAATTTAACGAAAAAAGTAAAGAAAATAATTGTTACAATGAATAAAAGTTGATAAACATAAATGTAATCAAAATGTGGTATATCAAATCAAAATTGTGGTGATAATATAATCATTATCATAATAGAATTCATTACATACTATAATTTCCCAATGTTGGGTTGGAGTATTCCTTCAATTATTTGATAAAGGGTTCAATCTTGCACTTAGATCATGTATGACAACCATCATTTGAAAATTATTTTTTTCTACATACTCATTTTTAACTATATTCATACAATAAAATATTTTGTACGTGAACCCAATTTTTTTCTATTTTTTAAATATACATTCTCCTAAAAATTACTATTTAAAAACATCTTTTTCCCAAATAATGATTGTCATTTACCTTATTTTTTGGAGGAAAATATGTTTCGAAATAGTAATTTTTGAGAGAATG
>CADEPD010066731.1:0-10327 GCA_902829195.1 Fraxinus dipetala
CAGGAAAAGAGGGAAAAGAAATCAAAGGACGAAAAATGACATAAATAAAGAGGGGAAGAAATGGAAAACTAACAAGAAAAACGACATTAACTAAATTTAGAGAACAATAAAAACTTTCCACTGGTTCAACGATAGGTACGATAGTTGGGGCTGTACATGCAGCTCTCCGCATATCTGACTAGGTTTTCAGGTTGAGGTAGACGAGTCGCCAACCCTATAAAGCAACAGAAAATGCAAAATACTTAGATATGCCAAATTACTTCAACCAAGCACATTAATGTAATTTGGATAAAGAGTTTAGTTTTTTTACCAAGTTGAAAAGCTTTCTCGGCTACTCTGGCAGCAATCTGGGCTGAAATCTTTCTGATGTTCGAGAAAGGAGGGTATATTAGTCCCTTCTCTAAGTTCTCTTGGGTAACCTGTTCAGCTAATGCTTCCGCTGTTTGAAGAAAACAAGATGGTCGAGATTGTAAGATATGATGTGAAATATATAACATTGTTATGGATTAACGTATAATCCTTGATTCCGAGAGCAATATTAAGCAAGCAGACGGGCAAAAAAAAAAACTCAAAAATTTATTGTGATTCACTATGTCCACTTGACCGTGCAAGTTATCACTAAAATTGAGAAGAAAGTTCACAATGGAGATCTCTCAAGTCCCTCGGCCTCAGTCTCTGTATATATGCAAAATGACTCCTCAATTTCCTTTGACATATTTTGCAGGAAATTAGGGTGACTTAATCACCTAATATGAAATATGTATGCAAAATCCCCAAATAGGTCGATCCCCAATCGAGGGGATAATTAAATTGTATAATTAGGCTCTACACAGTATAACGACGAAAGCATGTGATGAGTGGCTCTAGAAATTGAGCTATTGCAAGCAACGATAGATAATTCATAGACTAAATGTTAAAAAAATTCCATTGGATTAAAAGGGTTCATCAGAAATGTATTGGCTATATTGTTTCTTGATCCTCCTATCTTCGTGGTAAGAATTATCCTCTCATGCCAGAATAATGCATTCAACGGTTCAAGCCATGTAGTTGCTTTATCAAATGCATGACCTAAGCTAGGTGTTAAAACTTCTATTCAGTTACATTTTAAGTCACTTACAGGCTACCAGGAGCATATCATCGTGGACACGGATTGCACCAGAAATGATCAAACCGAGACCAAATCCAGGAAAGATGTATGCATTATTTGCCTGAACCAGAATAATACTGAAATCAGTCATAAAGTTCGGTCTCTTAAATAACAAATAAATAGTAGTTAAGGGATGTTTTGACTGTACCTGTCCAGACGGGTAGACCTTTCCATTATATTCAACTGGGGCAAATGGACTCCCGCTGGCAAAAATGCACCGGCCCTGGAAAGATATACGGAAAAAATTAGAATGTCTTGTAATAAAATCAAAATTTGTAGAAATAAACACAATTATGGATAATGTGTATTAGATAAATTTTTTTCCCGCAAAAACACCAGCATAGCCTTAGTGGGTTTTCAGGCTCCACAGGGGAATGTTGATGAGGGGTTGGATGTCCCACCATATACATAAAAACAAAGTCCATGGGTACAAACGGAAGGGAGGCATAAACATGACCTCCCAAAAGTTAAAAATAATATGTATTAGATATGAAAGCTGCAGAAGGAAATTACCTCACTCCACTTATAAGCTTCTTCGGCTGTGCATTCCGACTGTGAAGTTGGGTTGGAAAGCGCAAGAATAATGGGTTTCTACATGCCAATCATATGGAACTTTAGTTTAAACTGTTGGACATAACGAGCATGTAAGCTGAAAAAGTTCACATGTAAGTTTTCAAATAATATTTTTCAAATTGGTCAAAATCTGAAATAAGTTGATTGCTTATTTGGACAGTAAAGTAAGAGACAATTTCAAAATAAGTAATTAGCATGTCCAAACATGTTTGGAAACAAAAAATTTATATAACTAGCTTTTACATTTGTTTTAAGCTTAGACAAACATGCCTAACATGTAACACAAATATGAGGCTTTACCTCATTGAATGACGACATGGACTCGACTATTTCTTTGGTAAAAGTTCTTCCAGCTCCCGATGATCCTATTAATACTGTCGGCTTGATGGACTGGCAAAACAAAATAAGTAAAAGACCAATTGTGAGCACCAGACATGCGCACAAATGAATCGTGCACAAGTTGCATATTTGGTAAGCAATATTGGACACAACTCAACAATGTAATAAGCAAGACATTTTGACTTTTTTAATACTATTTGGTGTTATCCACTCCTCCCAATCAAACATGCCAAAAGAGTTCACACCTTAACAGCGTCTGCCAGATTGTTGATAGGTTCATGTTCGTGTGCCCATGGCCTCTTAAAATGTTGAAGCGACTCTATGCGGGACCTAACAATTAACCCCTAGAAAGGAAAAATATTTTGTGAGTGTTTAATTTAGACAAGAATAAACAAAATATGAAAAATGAAAATATAGTTGTTTTGTTACCTTGGAGTCCACAAGCCAAATCTTCTTGCGAGTCTCTTCCAATGGAGCTCCTGTCTGCATAGTGCATACAATAAAATTATGAGTGGAATTCCCAAATTCTCATTTTATTTAACAAGAGGAAAGAACTGAGTAATTGATAAAGATATAATGGCTCATCATATTTTGACCTGTTTGGATATTTCGAGTGCTATGAGTTCTGCGATGCCAGTTCCAGCCTGCATTAAGAACATTGTGAAATGAGATGCATAATATAAGCAGAGAAATTTGAACATGGAAGAAAGGAGATTCTTATATTTTTCACTGGATATAAGAAAAGATATGAAGATGCTCAAGACGATATTAGCCGAGGGCACAAAGGCAAAACAGATTCAAAATGTAAACGCCAAAATTCGACTAATTGCACCTATCAACAATTACAACATTCAAAACTCGACTTAATTTTTACTGTACAACCTTTACTTTGAAGCATAACAAGGAAATGGAATTGGTAAAGACAGGATTTATACGACTACAATCGATTAAACTTGTAGATGTGATGGTTAACAAATATGGTACCATAGCCCGTCAAAATACCTAGGTTCAAGTCTCGCTACCACTCATTTATAAAAAATTGTCCACGCGTCAATTCTTTGATCAAACCAATAAACCCTGTCTACAAGTGAGGGAGTGTTTTGAAGACAATATTTAAACGAACAAATATGACCATTCTATAACAGCATATACTTTTAGATGAGATGGTTAACAAAATGATTGGACGAGACTTGAAGAAAACACCTCTCCGGCTCCAAGGAATAAGAATCGATGATCAGCCAAGGCTCCCCCGACTAATTTCAATGCAGCGATAAGCCCAGCAAGGACCACAGATGCTGTCCCCTGGGTAAATGAAAAAGAAGAAGGTAAGAATAATAATTATTGAGAGAAAATATCCAGATCCATTAGGCTATAACACAAATATGAACTTTATTTAATCTAGTAACAAATTCAACTTCATCTATAGTGATCTCCAAATCTAAAGTTCCATTATAATTTAAAAAAGGTAAATATAAACCTTCTGATGTTAAGGGTAAATATCAATGAAAATTATGGATAAATATCGAAGATCGCATTGCAAAACAAACTTTATGCCCTTGTTTGGTTTAAATAAAATCAGATTTTTAGTAGACTTTAATAAAAGTTATTGAAATGTGGGGTTGAAAAATTGTCGGTCCCATGAAAGGGGGTTAAAGTTAATCGTTGACTTTGGATTAGATTTTAATCAATCTTTTAGCTGAAACAAACAAGGGCTATATATAATTTACTATGCTGATTTAAATTAAGCAGGCCAGGTCCAGTTGGACTGAGCCCATTGACTCACATTTTTGTTCAGTTTTTATACTGTGGCTCAAATTCAACCAGACTCAAACTTAATCTGAGCTTGGTACTAAAATAAAAAGGATCAAGCAATTGGACTCTGGGGATCGGCTTGACTCTGTTGACAGCCTGAAATGAAAATAAAGTGAAGGGCAAGAAGGGAAAATCTATGAGGCAGACGAAAAAAACACTCAAACAAGCATTTACATCCAAAATTCGAAGAAAAAATGCTTACTGTATGTGTACCTCTATATCATCATTGAAAACTAGATGGGAAGTCCCGTATTTTGCAAGAAGATCAAACGCATTATGATTTGCAAAGTCTTCAAACTGCATGATGTAGATCAAATATTTATTTGAATTAGATTTAATTAAAAAGATATTGAAGAAATTGAAAATTGCATAAAAATTGAGTAACCTGAATGAGGACTTTTTCCCCATAATTTTGCTTGACTGCAGACATAAACTCATGCAGAAGTTCGGAATATTCCTAGAAATAACAATTTCAGTTCAATCTTTGCAGAAAAGAATACAGTTACCTTTAAAATCTATCAGACTAAAGTTACAGAGAAGCCAATCATTTACCTGCCCAGTTGCTCTCCTTCGCCTGAGCCCAATATAAAATTCGTCCTCCAACAACTTCTCGTTGTTCGTCCCCACGTCAATGGTCACAGGCAAGCACTGAAATGAATTAAAAACATTTTAAAAATAATTGCTTCTATCGAAACAAAAAATATCAATAAGCAAAGAGAATGGAATTGTGACTGAATAGAACAATCAAACTTATATCTTCTTCAGCTTTCACAGGCTTTGGACAACAAATCACTAAACAGAAATAAGGACTGTAGAATGTGAGGTGCATTGGAGATTAGCATTACAAAATTTCAAAAACAAAAGACGCAGATGACTAGAAACCAAAGTTGAAGTTCTGGTGGACGTGTAAATATTTGTGGACAATGTTACAGAAGATTTAAAAACTAAAATCCTGTTTATTAAACTGTCCGGTCCTATCTGCTACTTTGTACAAAACATGCACTTGAGGTGTAATACTGTATTAAACTACATTGTTTAAGTAAAAAGTATAACAAGATTACCAGTAATATAAACTCTATGCAATCTACTTGACTAGCCTCTATAGAGTACAGGAAAGCTAGTCTTGCAAATACTTACAGCAGAAGGACGAATACCGCCAAGAGCTGAATACAAGGAAAGCTTCCCTACAGGTATCCCCATTCCCTGGTAGCTTTAGAAGGTTACTTGAAGTAAATAGATTAAATAAAAGTACATTTCTGGGTACATGAAAGTACAAGTAGAGGTTCACAAATTGGGACCCCACAGACATATAGTGCCTTAAATGAGACGCTTATACAATAATCAAACTTAACCATCGGAAAAAAAACAAAAAAAAACAGATAGAAAAGGTCTAAATACCTGGCAGCCAAGGTCCCCAAGCCCCAAAATTCGCTCACCATCAGTCACGACAATAACTTGAATCTTCTTTTCTGGCCAATTTTTCAATACCTCAATAATTCGGCCCCTGCAGAAACGCTGACATTAATCAGTTTAAATGCAATAGAAGAGCATTCCAGACACTATAGTGGAAAATTAACAAATTCACTGGAACCAAACTCACTTTTCTTTCAAACTTATAAATAGACCCTGAGGCTGCCTAAAGATACTACCGTATTTTTGGCAGGCCTCACCAACAGTTGGAGTGTAGACAACTGGAAGCAACTCCTCAACATTTTCAATGAGAAGCTTGTAGAACAGCCTTTCATTTCTCTCCTGAACATGGGGACAAAAATCAACAATAAGCATTGCATGCTATTAAATGAAGGTTTATGGATGCCAGAGTACTTCAAAACAAAAAGGGAACATTCAGGTTTTTTAAAATCTCTGATTTATGCTCTGAAAGTTTATATATTATAAGTGATAACAATCAAGCTAAATACGCTGGTGGTTCACAAAATTTTTATTGAAAATTCATTTTGGTCACTAAACTTCATTTGCTTCCAAGTTTGTTCCTGGATATGAACTTCGTTACAATTTAATCACTCCAACAATACACAATAGTTTCGTAACGGGAAATTTGGCATGGCAGTCTAGTTATTTATCAATAGCAAACTAGATTCTCACATCAGCTTTTCTGTTAGTCAAAGTGATGGTGTTTGATGGACATGGATGGATTGATCAAATTGTAACAAACTCTGAATATCAGTGACCTAATTGTAACAAAGTTTAAGTTCAGCGACTGACTTAGAACAAAAAGAAGTTCAGAGAACAATGTCGTTTTTTGTTGTAAAAGTAAGTGGCCACTATTGTTTTTAACCCCAACCATAATTATTATAATTTATACGTATACATATGGCAACATTTCCTAGCAGAACCACAATTTTAAATTAATTGTGGGAAGAAAATAGGAAATGTAAACAAAGATTCATGAACAAAAAAATTATTTAACTACCTGAAGATCCATCATAGCCATGTACCTTTGCAATGGTACTTGGTACTGACGCATATTGTGCATCATTTTCTTAACCTATTCAATGAAATAGCAGAAAGACATTTCAGAATAGTGATTCACAAGAAAACCCTTGTTTGATGGCCATTATTTTGAGAAAATGAAGTTTTGAATAGTGATTTTTGGAAAATGTGAGGAAAAATTTTGAATTTACATGCAAAATATTTTGTTGTGTAAATGTATAATTGAAAATGAGTATGAGATTTAAGAGTTTTGAAATAATGGTTGTCAAACATGGCTACTATACGATCTAACATTTTGACCTGAATCTCTTGGCTAACAACGCCTGGGGGAAGAAGACCACGCAGAAAGTGGGCATCCCTCTCTTTCTCAGTAAAGGCAAGCCCTTTATTGTAGTGTGGATCTCGTAGCAATTGATATCCACTGCAATACAATAAAAAAATTGTGTAAGCAAAAAATGAAAAATAACATAGCGACAATCACAACTTATGAGGAAAACAATAGAACGTCATGAGGGATCAATCATCTCATCACTCTTCTGCTTCTCCAAATCCATTAAGTTTTAAAAAACTCAATAAACTATTGGATCCTCTCCGCTTCAAAAGGCTATTAGGCTACCATAATACCGTTTCTGAGCGAAAACATTTTGCAGGGACGAAAAACCATCATCTTTCCATGCATAAACAAGATCGATTATAAGAACTCATGGGAGACTAAAAATGCCTAACCAAGATTTACATGATATCTCATTTTACATTTCGAACTTTTTCCTGAGAAAAAAGTTATGAGTATAGAAGTTCAACAAAGGCTTAAATACATCACTTTGTTTACGAAACAAGACGGAAGGAATAGAAACTTTGTTAGCATTTTGAAAACATTAAATTTGGTTGGGGGGGGGGAATCAATTATAGAAATGGAGTCATTTATAATACACAGAACTAGCAAATTATTGCTTTCCACAGAAAGACGACACATAAAAATCCACTCTTTTATTTGCTGGAAAAGAAAAAAGATCAGCAAAATTGGAACGTAAGAACTAAAAACTACAATATACGAAAATAAAATAAAAAAGGAAACAGGATTCATCACCTGGCAACAGTTACAGTCCAGGGTGTGATGTGCATATCCTCTGTGGCACTATCCTCACCATACACGTCTTGAACTCCACCTCCAACGGTTGATTTGGCTTCTTTGTCTATCGCTGACGGTGATGATGATGATGTAGCACTTTCTACCATTTCTTTCGAAGTATTCTCCACCAATACGCTGACGTTTCGATCTCCGGGACGCCCATTTGAGCTCACAGCACCCACCACCACTAGTGGAGCTGCCACTCTTTGTGTAGACCGAGGAAAGACTCTGGGTACCCCAGAAAGCGAATTATTCTGCATAAAATCAACAAAAAAAAGTGATAAAATCACATTCAAATCAAGAAAAAGCAATTGATTTCCATACATTTCACAAAGTGGGTATTTTTTAAGCATGAGATTTGCGACATGGGCTGTGCTTAACCTGACCCGGAAAATTCATGGCTGAAAAATGAAAATTAGCAAGGAAATACTTAAATTACCAGAAAAGTGCTTCCGTTTACGGCGAACATGATGACAGAATTATAAGAAAATCAAGAGTATTTGGAGGAAGAATGAAAAGAAAAGGTCTCTCTCTTCTTTCTCTCACTGGTGTTTGAGTTAGAGCATTTATATCAGAAATGGTATAAGAATTCTCACTTCCTCTATCCTCTGTATTTTCTGTTCTTTTCCAAATCTTGGTTCATACGTCATAGGATTGCCCATCAAGGGCGTGTTTGGTTGTAAACTTGTATTTCATTAGCGTAACCATACGTAGCACTTACTACCGTTTGAGTGAGTGAATTTGCATGGTCCATGCATAGTACAAGAAGATAAGAAAAGGCGTTGCGTTGCAATGATTAATTTTGTAACAATGCTATCTAGCGCATCTATCGTTTAATACTATATAATTCATTTAGGTTGTCTGGTTGTATTTAATACTCGTAAAAAGTGGTGATAAATAATATTATTCTTAATTTTGAGTCTACATCTTTTATAAAGTTCTATTTAATGAACTTATAAGCATACGAGACACGTTCTTACCTGTATTAAGGATAAGTTTTTCGTAATGCATTTACACACTAGTATCAAGGTAAGAACCACTTATTAGATGACTTTCATGATGAATGGGGCAATCGGAGAGAGTTAATTCTAGTACGAAACTATTTGCTCATTTGAAAAAAACTTGTGGTCCCATTTAAATTTTTTTTTTTTTCAAATTTATTTTCAACCACACATTTTATGGGATCCACAATTTTTATCTATTTTTCAACTATATATTTTATCAATTTTTATCAAAATCTAACAGAGACTTAAGAGATTAGTTTCAAGTCTAATATCGCTAGTAAAAATTCTATGAATCGACCTAGTTAGTGGATTTTAAGTGGTTTAACATATGCATCGTCCACGCGAGAATTCGCCTGTGTAAACTGACACACGAATGGTGAACCATCTTTTAGTAAAGGAGACCAACAAACCTACTTGGCCATTTTCCTTGAAATATGCCTCAATATTTGTCTTTTTGGTTACTTATTTCGTGACTTGCTGCAAATAACAAGGTTTACATGGGTCAAAAGTGGTATAATAGTCATTTTGATTAAAAAAAAAATTCACTTTTTACTTCTTAGAACGTAACATAATTTTGCATAAAAACCATAAATTGACAATGACAATAGTGTAATTAATAAGATTTCAATTTAGTTTGTTATTCAGCTAAAGTCAATTGTTTACTTTGATTTAAATTTTAATATAATTTTTTAACTAAATTAAACATGGACTTAATACTGTCAAATTCAGAGTTGAGGTACCAAACAAGCGTATAGTTGGGACTAACGTCAAGTCGCAATAGACATAATTAAGGGGACATTGAAATGTGAGGACAGAAGTGGTGGGATATGGATATTACAATTGGCGACTATGCATCCACATGCCCACAAAACTATTTGGAACTGTAACATCGACAAACATTGTAGCATCCGTCCAATTTTTATTTTTATTTTTTTTTTATTTTTATTTTTTTGTGGTTGTCTATGATCAAGAAATTGTCCCTCCACCATCTCGTGCAAAGTTGTCAATTTTTTTATTTTTAAAGTTCGTGACGATTTATTTTCAATAGAAGGCTTGAATCTACTAGACCATAAAAAAGATACATTAGCATTGAAGAGGAAATTAAGCACACACTTTAACTTTTACAATAGAATCGTTACACTATGAGTTTATGGTCCATTTGTCAAGGTTTTTTGAAAAATCAGTTGCCGTTTTCGAACCTATTCGAATAATTTTAAAAAAATATATGTCCGATTAAAAGAAATTTTAGAAAAATCTGACCTAAAATAGTTTTCTCATTAAACTTTTCTACAATGAATTGATGTAAAAGCATAAGCTTTACCAAATAGAACATTAATGCATTTGTCCAGTGTTAATTTGAAAATACTTTCTTTGCAATTTGTTGTTCGCTTTCAATTAATTTCGAGAAAATGAAGTTGTAGACTTGTGGGTGTGAATTAAATTGCTTCCAAACTCTACTAAATAAAAAGGAGACTAAGGCAAGTGGCGTGCCATTAAGCATGGATTTGACCTAATTGATTAATGGTAGTTGCGAGTAGGTCAAAGTTGTTTTAGCTAATTAATTAAAATCACTAATTCTTGATCATCTATAAATTCTGGTAAACAAATTTCTCTACACTAACAATACCGTGTTTGGAAATACTCATTGAAAAATTAAATGAGCTTATTGTTTTAAAAAAGTTATAAAAAGAAACAGAGCAAGCAAGTCGTCGTAGCATAGTGGTGGGGATTCCTGCACGTCATGCTAGTGGCTCGGGTTTGATCCCCGATAGCCCCGTCTAATTATTCTTTTTTAAAAATTTAAATAATTTTTATTAATATTACGCTCCTAAGCGCCTAGTAGGGGAGAGTGGACCTTATCCCATTACTTCC
>CADEPD010066742.1:0-12946 GCA_902829195.1 Fraxinus dipetala
CTTCGAAAAAAAGGCTTTTATGTTACCGAGTGGTGCTATATGTGTAGGAGCGATGGGGAGACGCATGTCCACTTGTTAATTCATTGTGATGGTGTCCGTTGGTTGTGGAATAGTATTCTGGCTTCTCAACATATAGATTGGGTATTGTCTAGACGTATAGAGGACGTGTTGCGAGCATGGAGGAGGAAACGTCGAGATAAGGATAGCAAGTTAGTATGGAATCTTATTCCGGGATGCATTGTATGGTGTGTGGAGGGAAATGAACAACCGATGCTTTGAATACCAAATATGTACAACAGAACAATTTAGAGAATTATTTTATCTGATTTTGTATACTTGGTTTAATGCAGCGACTAGCAATCCTATAGAAGGGCTGCCTAACTTCATATTTTTTCTTTCTTGTTTAAACTGACAATACATTTCCCTTGTATTCTCCTTTGATTTATAAAATTTTCTGATTATCTATTAAAAAAAAAAAAAAAAAAGAGTGATATGAATTCATGTGTTACACAACATTTTTTTATTTTTTTAAAATTGACAAACTAGAGCATCGAATTAAAAGCATGTTTTTAACATAAAATAAATTGGCATCTCATGAGACTTAGAAGAGCCAAACGGTGTCCTAGTCATCATCTTCAAGCTGATTGAATTGACTTCTCCTGAGCGACTGATTCAATTGATGGGAGCAAAACAGATCATGAGTCCTGCAAATATTAGTCATTTTGTTCCTTTTTTTTACTTGACTCATTCTCGAATTTTTTTGAACTAAAAGCTATAATGAAAGAACTAATTTAATTCAAAAACTTGTTTCACGGTGGACAATAGCAAAGAAAAAAAAATTGCGGATGAAGAGTACTCATGAACAATTAACCTTTTTAAAAAAAAACTAATTAAGAACAATCTGCAAAATAAAGAAACAGAAACAAAGTTTTTCGTCTTGTTATTTCTTCTTTTCAGTTGTGGTGGTGGTTGGGGGAATTTTTGGGTGGCTGAAAGTGGCTATGAATGTGGGTGTACAAGTTTTGAATTTGAACATGAAATTTATTTAGTCAAAAGAAAAACGACTTGCTCAGATACAAAATTGATGTAGGATGCAATCAAATAAAACAGTTGAATTATAGGAGAGAGGTGAACGGAAGAGAAGATAAAGGAGGGGAAAAAAGAGAAGAGGTGGAGATAGGAGGGAAACATCTATTCTAAGTAGAAAGCATCTAATAAAATCTATTAAATCAACCCAAGTAATGTTTTATAAATTAAGGATAAAAGTTGGAAATTAAATTAAATAATATCTCTACTAATATTCCCATCGAGAGGATTTTTAAAGACATAGGTAATGACCAAGGATCGTACTGTTCAATTTTTTGAGAAACAAGCTTGTGATGTTTTGATGCAATTCTGGACATCATTTGCTAGTGGTTCCAAATTTCCCAGTTTTGAATGCATGTTAATCCTGCTTCCATCAATTTTTTATTATTTTATTTTCTTTTTTCCTGGACAGAGTCAAGGTTCTTTCTAATTTTCTGCTGAAAATAGCAAGTCAAGCCTTTACTTTAATGTTCAGCAGAGAATTGTTGTATGTTCTTAGTTAACAGGTAGAATTTGTCTGATATATGCTGTGTGTCTGCATCAGTGGGATGTATGTGTATGTGTATGTTTATGTAATTTTTCTTGTTACTTTCAAGTTAACCTTTATCCCCTTGTTTTCCTACCTCTACATGTCATTACTTTATTAATGCGCTAACAAGTTACTGAGAGACATTATGTTATGCGAATTTTGACAAACATGCATTGTAATTGCTCTTTAATTCAGGTTGATGATGATGTGCGACTGGAAGATGATTGGGTCCCCATGGACGATCAACTTGGTCCACAAGAGCTTGAGGAAGCATTGCGCTCAAAGGCTGCTCATTCGAGTGCAGTAGTACTTGAAAGTGTAAGGAGTTCGTTCATTATGAGTATATCAACATTTTGATGAAAATCTGATATTTTTGCTTAGTTGCGCTCTTACCTTACAAAGTAAAAATTGGCTAACGTGTGTCACAGATAGGAGACATTCCTGATGCTGAAATGAAACCTCCTGACAGTGTGCTGTTTGTATGTAAACTAAATCCTGTAACTGAAGTAAGTCTTCATTTTTTTTTTTTTTACTTATTGGACTTTTTCAAAGGATGATATAAAATTAGTCTTCCTCTTCAGGATGTTCCGTTACCTACTGTTTACATGTATGTGTAGGATGAGGACTTGCACACAATATTTTCACGCTTTGGAACTGTGACTTCGTGAGTTTTTTCAAATAATCAGGCATTTTCAATCCTTATTTTTCCTCTGATTTATAATTTATATTTTTTTCTGATGGCCAACTAAAATTGACAGTGCAGAAGTTATCCGAGATTACAAAACAGGAGATAGTTTGTGCTATGCTTTTATTGGTACATGTATTCTTATTTCATAGTTACCTTTAATTTCCTTGTCTATCATATCTGTGAGAAGGGATTACTTTCAAATTTCCCTGTTGATGTCTCTAGTGGTGTTTGTTAAATTATACACTAGTTTCATTGTGTGATTATTCATTTACCTTGTCACACGTGAAGAAGAATAATTCTAGCTTAGGATGTTTGCTTGCTTCATGAACATTCTTCATCATGCTATTTTGTGAATATTTATATCTGTTAATGGTCCTATATAAACAATGAACTTCCTCCAATTCTATGCATAGGGTAAATAGTTAGCTTACAATTTAATGCACGTGATTGAATTTGAATAGACTTGCTTTATTTCTATGACTGCAAGTTTAGGTCCTTGTGTGGATTTCTTTTGCTATTAAGGTTCTATAAGCCAGTTTAGATCAAGTGGCAACATGAATTAATTTCACCATTTAGGCCTTAATAATTCTTTCAAGTGAAGAAAGGAGAGGATAATGTTTAGGAATAGAGGGATAATATGATGATCCTCTCTAAACATCCCTATTTGTTCTGTCCTTCCTCCCAAACAAAATTCAACCTTTGGAGAAATATTATCATTATTCTATTTTCCCTCCAGCTTTACACCTTGACTTGGTTCTGTATGGATTTTGACTCGTCGATGGCCTGTTCCTTTTGTTTATTTTTGCGCTCTTATTTTACATCTGATAATTCTTACGTCTGTTTCTTTATATCAGAATTTGAGGACAAAGAAGCCTGTGAACAGGCATATTTTAAGGTATACAGAATAACTTACTGCTGTCGTTTATGTTTGCATGAGCAACTCTGTCTTCCAACTGCTTTGCCTGATATTTCTTATCCATATAACTAGTTCCACCTTATTGTACCTATCTTGATTGATTGTCAGCTAGGATTGATCTAATTCATGCTTCCATGACCTGTGCAAAGTTAATTTTGTTTTAGTTCAAAGTTAATTTTAACAATGTAATTTCAACACAATCTTAACAAGATAAATATTTTTAGAGGGGCGTGAAGTGAAGCTTATGCGATTTCTGATGTTTTCCCTCAGAAGTTCACTTATCTCCGAAGTATATCTGCACTACAAAGTAGAATGAGTTTTAGTTCCTGAAGTAATCTCTGGAAGTAATTTTGCATTCCTATTTCTAGCCTGAATGCTTATGGGACTGGAAAAAAAAATTCAATATATATCCTTCAAAACACCATGCTTCCTTTCCTTAAGAAATGTTAATTTCGTTGGGCACTCCATCTCTCTCAATTAAAAAGTTTTGTTTCTAGTTGAAGTTGACAATGTAATTTTTAGAAAATCTTAACAAGATAATTATTTAATCTTTTAGAGCGTCCAGTGTTGCGTAACCACGAATTCGGATATTTTGATACTAAGTCCCTGTTTAAGCCCCATTCTTCAAAACTCATTTTTCACTGAACTCATTTTCAACCACACAATTCTCCTAGTAAAATAATTTCTTAAACCCAATTTTTTTTCCTACTTTTTAACCACATTCTTCAAAAAAAAAATCACTTTTTACAAAATCTGTTCTCAAGAAATGGGGCTCAAACAGTGGCTAAAGCATACAATAGCATCTGGAGTCAGAAGGGGTCTAGATTTGTATTTCTGACACTTGCATCTGTAATCTTTGTAGTAAATAATCGTGCGTACTGAGCCATCAATCTGTTTTAATTCCAATATTTAATTTTTCGCTTTAGTTCCTTGTTGAAGAATCTCAAAATTGACTACTGTTTAACTGACCTTTTAACTGTGCTTAAAAAAGATATTAAAAAAAATCTACCCCCTGTTTGACAACCATTAAAATGAGTTTCTTGGGGGAAAAATGAGTTTTGGAATAGTGGCTTTTTTGAGAATGTGTGGTTAAAAAGTATGAAAAAGTTTTGAGTTTACGTGCAAAATATTTTATTGTGACAATGTGTGGTTGAATTGAGTTTGAGGAAAAAAAAAAGGTTTTTTTTTAATAGTTGTCAAACAGGGGCTTACTGGGAAGGAACTTTAAATTTCTTTGAAATGTTTAGTTGATTTAATATTTTTGCTGTGCGAGTATTTGTAGAAAATATCGATATATGTTGTATTTGCTTCTTTGTGAGTGTAAATACAATGAAATCTGTGCTAGTGGACATATCAACGGATGCATACTGAAGACAAAGGATTTCTGATTTGAAATAAACAACTCATTCTAGCTTAGGATTCATTTAACATTCCATCTGGTGCTTTACTATTTGGGGAAGACTTGTTCGTGCTTCACTAATCAGACAAAAATTATTTATGTCGGTTCCTGCTACTTATGTGACAGATGGATAATGCTCTTATTGATGATCGAAGGATTCACGTTGATTTTAGTCAAAGTGTTGCAAAACTATGGTCTCAGTATAGACGCAAAGGCCAGGCGGGTAAAGGTGGGTATCTCTTTTTGTAACATATGAACTGTACTTTAGTTTGTTGGCAATAATTAGTAGATCACAGTCTAAGACCCCATATAATAAAAATAAAGAATCACCGACCTAGATAACTATAATGTTGTATTTGTTCCATCCTTTGTCTCTCCCTTTTGCCTCATCTGATGTTGGTAGCTACACATGATTGTGGTTGCTGTGTTATCTTGAAAAATTTCTGTGCCTGCAAAACTGCATTCTTATGTGGATTTTTTCTTCAAAAATGCCAAGACAACAACTGACAGTGTTCTGGACAAATTTAAATTACATCTGAGTCCACTCCTGTCTAGTATCTGTTCTCTTTCTTACCTCTTTCACACTTCAGGACCCAACTAGTATTCTTGATAGTGTTACCTCTTACAGTCTATAAGTTGGAGAAAGGAATGAGGATGTTTGAGGTTGGTGGAGAAATTTGGATTCTCCTATAATAACAATCTTCATAAGAAGTCTATTTTTTTTCCTTCTGAAATTTAACTATTAACCTGAAAGAGATATGGGGTTTATAGTTTACGTCTAGAATTTGCACCATGTTGGGATCGAGTGAGATCCTAAAATAATTATTCATTGCAGGAGGAGGTTGCTTCAAATGTGGTTCTCTTGATCACATTGCTAAAGACTGCACTGGGGATCCCACCATCAAGCAGCAACATTCCAAGTATATATTGAAGGATGATAACACTCAACGCGGTGGAGATGATAATACAAGGTTGATAATACACCATGCTACTAGAAATGTCTCTCCGTATTTATCCATTTATCTAATCTCTCTTGATTATCTGTTCAAGGTTTGAAATGGTATTTGATGAAGATCCTACTGGAAGTCCCAGACAAAGTAAGACAAGAAGAGACCATAAAGCTGAAAATCATGACCAGAAACAACGTATGAAACGGGGAAATTCTTATGACCGCAAAGATCAGTATGACAGAAGGGATTCACATGACTTGCAGAGGGAAAGATCCAAAGATCACAAGGAAGATGAGAGGCATCTACGGCGTCGGATGAGCCCATACGAGGGAAGAGAGAGAGATTACCCAGCAAAAGAGGCATTGGATCGTGGAAGAAAAGCTGATGGCGCTGGCAGAAGGAACAGGGCAGATGAGGAAGAGTATAAGAAAAGACGCTCTGATGATGCTGGCCATAAAGATAAGGGGGAGAAGCGAGACTATGAAAAGAGCCATGCAGATGCTGGTCATAGATACAAGCGGGATGGGAGAGAGAGCAAAGAGAGGCATGTAGATGTTGAACGTGGGGACAGGAATGATGAGAGAGATTCTAAGAGGAGGAGTACTGATGATTATCTTCGGGGGAGTCTCCGGGGCGAAGTGAGCCATGATAACAGTAGACGGGCCATCAGAGAAGAGTCAAATAACAGAATGATGCATGATGGTCTCAAACGAAGAGGTGAAGAACGGTTTGCCGATACAAGAAGTTCTAAAGATGACCGCATCCGAGACCGTGATCGTGATCGTGACCGTGGCAGAAGGAACTGAATTTATTAAATGATTTGATCTCTATAGACTTGGTTGGACTGATGTAGCGATGTGAAATTTGATTCTAGGCACATAACTTAATGATTCTACCCACTTGCCTTGTACAGAAGATCTCATTGGGGAAAGAGAGAGCTGAAGATAAGTTCAGAAAGCAGTACAAATAGTGAAACTTGTTTCTGCTTCAGGATCTCTTGAAATTCTTGAGTTCCAGTAACTGAAAACGGAACGGATGAAAATTTGAAAATCACAATGATCCTTCTAGCATTTGTAGGTTAGGTTCCTTTTAGTATTAATCAGGTCATGGATTTACGTCATCGCACGTTCTATTCCAATGTTTGCATGTTTTATGTATGGGATGAGTGAATCTACTTTGTAATTCTGGTTTTAACAGCTGATAAGAATTTTATTGATAATGAACTACCTTGTTAATACCGATCAAGTTTGTTCGGATTCAGGGTTTGCAGCCTATGTCACAACTCACATGAAGACCATGAATGCTTCACAATTTTTGTTTTTCAATGGGAAATTCATGGATTCATTTATTTGGTGACTTGCATTAATTGTTACCAATTCTCGTTTCTTTTCTTTGGGTAAGGATGTCCTGTTTAACTCATCCTTTTCATTGACTTTGTGCCTTGCATTGGATGTTCTGTTGTTGTGAAGATGAATTTAATCTTTGGAATCTGGGTCCTAGATTTTGAGGAGATATACTGTCTAATGTACTGTCGTTTGCCTGAATCTCCGCCTCCTGTTTGCAGTTCTATACAGTTGCGATGGATGCTAAGGAGTTGCATATGATTGCATGGGATGCTTTAAATTAACTTTTTTTTTTTTCTACACATGGTTAATGTATGAAGTTTATGACAGTTCTATGGATTGGAACGCACTGATGTTTTAAAATACTAGGGTATGATGGTCGTCAAGATATTAGGTAATTCAGTTACCTATTTTGTTTCGTCCTTCATGCTTTTCTGCAAGAAGTTGGTTTTATCTGCACGACCTTAGGGCCATTCCCTTTATTTTACTATGCTGATCTCGGCTCCGGCTGGCTTTTGGGAACTTTGTTCCTGGTCTGGCTGGCTTGCCAGTGATGTGTGTTAATATTGTAGGTCTTGTGGCATCTCTGAGTTGTATTTGATTTGACAGATTTTGAATTTGCTTAAACACAAAGTGCTCTATATTTGCTTTGAAGCTAAGCGATGTCATTAATCTGCTAAAATAGCAATGCTGTGGCCAGCTGGTGAGTGGTCATTGCTGTTTAATTGTAATAGAACAGTAACATAATTAGGTCCCTAAGCCTGCCTGCCTACCCAAAAATAGGAAAAGTGTAACCAGTGGATTATTATTAATTTTCCTGTTGAGTAATCCTGGGAACTAAATAACGTGTGCTTCCCTCACCCAAAAGAAAAAAATAAAAATGATTAGGAAGTTCAAGATCTAGGCTTCGAGAGAGAGATTGCGTGATGTTAATATAGATTAAAGAAGGTAGGTTAGATTTCACAATTCCGTCGAGCTGTAAATGATTATTTTCAAATTTAGCAGAATCGTATTCTATGTTAGTGGTTAAGGAAAGACAGGAGATCTGAAGTGTCATTTAGAACGATTGGTTGTAGAAGGTGGGTTTCTAAGTTCATTACTCAATCTCATCATGACTCAGGATACAACCTTGGACGGCTAGTAAATTTTACATTTGACTCTTTCTTTCCTCCTGTCTTCCAATTGATTTGTCCTCTTGCGTGAATTTGGTCGACAGAACATCATGTTTATTTTCTCGGTGCCTAGGTTACATGCTCAAAAGCTCACTGCCAGCTGGTGCTGCCATTATTTGCGCTTTTATCTTGTACTCCACATTCCCCTTGAATGAACAAAAAACCATTTTACGAGGGCTAGAAAATAATTAAGAATGACGTTATTTGTAATCACGGTTGACGGATAATAAGTGACAATGGATCAATGTCACATAGGCTGATATTCGTCGGCGATGCTAACAAATATCATTATAAATTTTCCTAAAATGAGGACGAGGAATCCATGTTATAATGCTAATCTTGTGTACCATTTTTTCGTTTTTCAATTTCTGAACTTAGAGTAAACCTCATCCTCGATAGTTTATCCAAGGTTTCACATTCAATTGTTCAATGATGCCATTTAATCTTTACATGGCCTTAGATGCACAGTACTATTCGTGTTCTCGAACTTTAAGTGAAGTTAGGTATGTATGATACACACGAAAAGACGTATTGTTTAAGTCGATGCGGCTGAATCTTAGGCACCAATTATTGAAGGTCAGGCCAACATAGATCTAAAGGGGTCGGCGTGTGTGATTTTAAGTAAATGTGATTGCAAAAAGAAAAGCATGTGGAAGGCTATAATCCGACAAAATATACACGTGCACACTTTTTGTCTCTTAACCAATAAAAGGACTCGCAGCCATTCAAGTGTCCATATTCATTTAATTACAAACAAATATTTTTTTTTGTCTTTAATAATTTGATCTTTTAAATTGAATATATTCAATGTTCGTTAAGTATCAGCTCGTTTTGGAACACAAACTCCTAGTGAGAAGATCAATGAAATTTGAAAACTCTCGTGAATTTCACAAGCCAACTTTAAACCTCATTCAATACTTGAGTTAATTACAACGTTTATCATCTTTACATATAGATGATTGTATTAATATTACAAATAGAATTGAACCAAGTAACATTGCAAATGCATAATGATAGTAGGGTTGGGATATCCCGCCCTCCGAACTGGACGTGAAGGTTTCCTAGTCAATGAAGATTTTTATTCTCCCAAAACCTTTCTCAACTATGAGAGACGACATAAGATGGAGTGATAATGATAGCACATGAATTAGATCGGCATATAATCAAAACAAATTAATATAATCAAAACAACCTTTATCGATTAAACGATAATATGCATATTCTAATCAACGAAATTGTTCTCCTGCCCATGGTGGATAAGATAAGATTGTCCACTTGCTTGATGATGTGGGAGGAGAATCTTACTGTTCTTTTCAAATGTGAGAATCATAGGTAAAATTATCTCTAAGTGAATAAGATAAGACTTTTCATTGCGGGCAGCATGACATTTCCATTCCAATAAAAAGATGGTATAGTAGATACATAGACAGAGGCACCTAAAGAGATTTACTTTACATCCTATCATTGATCTCATCTTCAGACAGGTGTGATATATATGCATTCAGATAATGTTCCTACATAGCATTATTCCACTTTGAATTAATATTGTCATCTGAAAAGGTAGAATATCAATTCAGATGCATAAGTTTTTAGGACAGTCGATTTTACGTTACCATATTAGCTGTCGTGAAAAGCCTTTCACGACTGCCTTTAGTCGTTATGAAAACTCTAATTCCATGTAAGACAAATTAATGGCATGTTCGGCATAGTTGATTATAAAATATTAGACACCAATGAGTGAAAAAAAGGAAGTTAAAAGTGTCTAATTCCGTGATATTGAACATCACTTAACATGATGGTCTGTAAGGTAATTGTCGACATAAGGCCTGAATGATTGGTTTGAGATGAATTCCTGGTCTGATCCTCTCTCCTATCAGCTATAATTTTTTAGAAAAGTGATTGCATCTCACTATATATGTTGTGGGTCTCATATATAATCAATTATCCAAGAGGAAAAAATGATGTAGAGCACAAGGTTACGTCTACTTTGTAATTCGATGTAAGACCCAATCGAATAGTGCTTGTTATAGATTTCCAGATGTAAGACCCAATCGAATAGTGCTCGTGGTAGATTTCAAGACAGCTCCTATCAACTATAACTTTTGAGAAAAATAATTACATTTTTTTTTACATCGTACTACGTAGCAAACACGCAACCACTAATTTTCAAGATTTTCCAAGATTCAAGAATTACCCTCGAAACTTGTTTTGTTCTTTAATTTACCAGGGCAAATAATGTTGTCCAACATTCTTGAGAGAGAGATTCATGTACAGAACCCTGATAATATAATTGATTGTGGATACCCCACCAAAAGAAGATGGCATGTTTATGTCATTCAAAATATTTGGGCTGTAAGTGGGTCACAAATTCCAAGCACCGAAAAACAATGACTTTGTACCCACTTTTTTTTCTTCCAATTTGCACTGTGTATATATCAAGATATCTCTCCCCTCAATCTTCTTCCAAAAACAAAAGGAAAAACCCACAGAACACACACTTAAGATCCATGAAGAAGATCAATTTGATACTGAGGAAATGCAAGACATTGTCAAGGCAACTCACAAGAACATCATCGTACAGTAGCTTGCGGTCCAAGTCAACTAGAGAAGAAAAATGGGATTCTGCAACTGACATGCAAGATCACGATTATGAAACAATTTTTGTGGGAAGTACAAGAAAAAGATATATGATAAGTACTAAGTACTTAAATCATCCTCTATTGAATGCTCTCATTGAAAAATCGAAGCAGAATCCAGAAGGAAATCTCTCTGTCAAATGTGAGGTGGTTCTGTTCGATCATCTTCTGTGGATGCTTGATAATGCTGAACCTAATCTCACTTCTGATTCTTTGGAGGAATTGGCAGAACTCTATGTCTTCTAAACCTTAGTAAGAATTTATGTATGGACTTTGTATCAATCGAGTCAATCTGAGAAAAGTTTTCTCGAGTTGATTACGAATGTGTATTGTAGTAAGAATTATCATGTATTTGTTGGTTAATGTTAGATTGTGGCTATGAATCTTGGAAAAATTTCACAAGATTTTACAGTCACATTATTATGTGCATTTCTGTTTTATGATTATCAATTCTTTTTTTAAACTGTACTGAAGAATAAACTCACGGGTCATGTTTTTAATTTTATTTGAATGAGGAAAAAAAATTAATATGGTGGAGCACCGGCTAACATTTGATTTTAGGGGTGGTCTAATATTTAAAATGAATGGGACATTGGCTTTTGGGTTTGCCAAAATTTATTTTGTGCCAATTTTATGAAAAAGAACTGTTTCATGGATCAAAAAAATTATTATTAATTATTTTTCAACCCGAACAATCAACACTTTATTAAGAGATATTTTTGCCGGTCGTCGGCGAAAAATATGAAAGTATGCAATTCATCTACGTGAAATCAGACAACTACTAATGCTAAAGTAGCAAAGAAAGCGAGTTTATGGATTGCCTTATTTCATTTCTGGAACAAAACGCTACGAATCACAATCCGTGTCCAGAGGGTTGGAGCCGGAATTTTAACTGAATTAATCTATTTGTACAATTGTGGTTGACAATGATGAATGACAATTTGATGTCAAAATTTAGACCATTAATTTTAAAAACAGTGTTTAAAATAGATGAATGTGATGTTATCAAATATGATTGTCAACCAAAATTGTAAAAAAAGATTGTACAAGTAGCATGATTGATTTTAACTCGATGGGGGTAGTGGTACTTTACTGCTTGCTTACATTTTGAAGATGATATATTAGTATATAATGCATATTTTTTCTCGAGCTTGGGATAACTCGAATGCATGTCCGGTGTCCCCCAAAAAGAGTTACAATGTCAAAGAAAAACAATGTATTTGCTGCTAAATTAAAACCAAAGTAAACACCCTTGAGATAATCACACTCAATCAATAAATTCTAAACTTGGTTCTTTTGCTAATGTGAGATTGTTGTTTTTGGAGTACCGTATTCTCCTCCAAAGAATCTGAAGATTTCAGGAATGGAGAGTAACATGATGATTAACAGGATTAGGATATCAATTCGAGCTTACCGACTGCACGATGTGTTGTTAAGACAAAATTGTTCCCTTTTATGGTGCTAAAGGTAGTTAGCAATCGTATCTAAATATAAAATGAATTGTCTCTTACGAAATCAACACACCAATTAGTAAGAGTTTCAACGAACTCAATAAAGTGATAGGTAGCAAGGCAGATTATTTATAAATTTATTCGTGGACATTCAACGAACAAACAGCTCTTCGATCATAGACGGTCAAACCCTAAGAACTCATGAATTTGATTAGCGACGACGTGCATATGTATGAGCTTAGAACCGAACCAATAGGATGTAGGTCTTCCCTTCCAAAAATTAATAGTACTCCTAGGTACCCAAACCCAATTGTCAAACTTTTATCATATAAACCAAATAAATTTTTCTAAGGTTTCCCACGTGGAATAATAGTTTAACAATTCAAGCAAATTCTTTTCTTTTCCAAGTAACTTAGAAATCCAACATTTCATTCAATTATAAATGATTTTCGATAAATAAATATATCATGTTAATCACCTCATGGAGTATAATATAAATATGCTTGGTCCCATTTCAGAGGACGAGTTCATCTTAAATTTGAGTTCACATTTCACTTATTTATCCCTTGTTTGATGAAAATTAAAATTAAAATTAAAATTTAAGTCAAAATCAATAATTAATTTTAATCACACATTTCATGATATCCGCAACTTTTCAACCACACATTTCATCAACTTTTATCAAAATCTACTAAAAATCTGATTTTAATTTCTACAAAACAAGGGCTAAGCTTTCAATTGTTGAAATTAGCATATTTTCTCATGATGATTCTTCT
>CADEPD010066760.1:0-11635 GCA_902829195.1 Fraxinus dipetala
TTAAAATAAGAAAACGCATTTTTATGCATATGCCTACCTAATATCGTCTTGCTCATAACTTGACATTCACGCATCGTCACCCATTACGTCTTTTAGAACACTAAATAGCAAGACTATATTGTATTTCTCTATAGAACAATTCTAAAAATGTAACTTATTAAAGCTCTAAAGCGATACTTTAGGTCGTGATCAATCTTAACGGGCTTGGCTTGTCTCAAGTTTGTGCTAGTGCATTAGGTCGTGTTCAAACACTGCATTATTTTTTTCAAGTGAAAAATAATAATAATTTGCAATATGTTTACTTATTGGAGGTGTTTATAAGTGTCAACTCAGATTGTGAAATGTTACTCATACCCTGGTCAACAAGGCATGACCTACGAAAATCTTATCCCCTGTTAGGTTTTGGGATTCTGGGCCAAATTTGAGGCGTGGGAAGCTCAGTGGGCCTGTCAACGACCCAATCTACATGTTTGCTTTTGTGGAAATTACACCACATAACTATTATTTTATTTAATTTCAAATATTACTTGTTAACATTATTTTTTCAATAAATACTATAAAATAATAGTAAAAATAAAAATGTAAAAGTTAACTAAATCATACTAGTAATAATTTCCGTTGCCAATATTACTCCTCCAAACACGCCTTTAACACAATTGACCAAAATCCCAATCTCCTAAATTTTGCCTTTCTACTATTACAGTGCAAATCGTCCCTTAATTTCGCATTATCAGATAATTTGGTATGTAACAATTCAAATAAATGAAATTATCCATACCGATATAAGCCATGAAAATTGCAAAAATACATTTACAAAATGCATTCTATGAATATGTTTCTTGTAATCATCTTTTCAGTTGCATATATATTTCCAACGAAGAATCGAATATACTTGGTGCGAGTTAGAATTTGAAATCCAGACACAACTGCAAAGAAATCTATACCGAAGAATATTTGCTAAAAATGATCTTTCAAAGTATAATTTTGTGCAAAAAGAAATGATATTTTCCAACAACGTCTGATTTTGGAATATTCATTTAATGCTGAATGTGAATTTTGCTGAATTCTAATTGCATCAATTACAAAATTTGTTATGGGTTGTATTTTTGGAAGGTAGTATATTTAAAGATAATTAAAATTGCAATTAGTATTTTTTGAAAAGATTACCACCACACAGTAAATCGAAAATTAGTTTTTTTAAGTGAGGCATATATGAATATTTTTCGCTTTCTTTCTTTCTTATTTATTTGAAATTTATATTCGATTTTGAAATCACGTCTGTTTCATTCACATTTGATTGAGTCTTTGCTGTTGTTGCAGAGCGTTACAAGTTGAAAAACCAAACAATGCTGATTTTCGAAGCTTATTCACCTCATCACCAATCTCTTGAGAGCTCCAATCCAAAAGTTTGGATGACATGGCGGTCGAAGAATTAGCTACACCGGAAAGGCTAGAACTATAGACGGTCGATAAAGCTCTGGGTGCACTTAGCAAAAACAAATAACATAGAGTTTTCATGACTGCCGCTGAGGAGTCAACCCAAACATGGAGGGCTCCTTCCTGGTGAGGATGAGAGGTTGGAAGGGTAGCTTAGCTTCCTCGAAGTTGGTTCATGTTTTGGAGATTGCAACTGGGGATGGTGGCATTGTTAACATTATTTGTCAAATTCTCACGAGATGCCATATGGCTTAAATATCAACCTTTTTGGCCGAGGGAAAGTTTTCCGATAAGCTTTTTCGAAGGAAATAAGAATCCGAATAATATTACTTGTATATAAACAATTACATAACGATTTACATATAGATGAGGTGTCAAATTGAGAGTGAATTTTTTTTAATTATTTAATTAAAAAAATTCTGATTCAATCATATCTCACTACATCATGTCGGAAATGAAGGCTTGGAGGTTCTTAATTTCTTCTTTAATGTTCTACTATTAGGTGAGAGGTAAACATCTTCTAATATTGCATTATTTCTCCCCGGCTGAGATAACTTTACTCCGGCGAGATAGACTGGTACTTCATATTCCAAGGAGGTCGATAATTTGTTTTGACCAAATGCTTTTACTGGACATTGGACAACATCAACTTGCTGAACTCATACCAAGGAGGGCAATCATTTTTAAGAACTAAGTATCTGAACTGATCATGTGACATCAACAGAATTTGCAAAGCATCCCTAAGAATATGATCTGAAAGGAAGACAATCTCTCTGTCTGACCAAATATCAATAAGGAAATCCAAAAAGCAACAACAAATGAAACTAACCAGAAAAGTTAACACGGAATTTACCCAAAGAGCACGAAACACTAGCACGATAGACTGGCTTGCATAACAAATGAGTGTAACATCGATGGCTCGAATGTGTCCGAAGAAGTAAACAATTATATGATATTGAAAACATAACCTTCATTAAAGTGTAATGGCCAGTCAAATAGTTTAGTTTCAAATGATTGATCCAATATTTTCTTCACGTGTTTTACAATGACGTCAAAGAAACACGCAATAAAGCATAAAAAGCACCATGAAAGTATGTGTGCCTAAATTGTACGTCAAAAGCTCAAAAGTATCATGAAGGAAAATAATTTCTTGTTGAAACTTAGCATGAAAATAAGCACATTATGGAGATAAAGCAATATGACGGTAATTAGTAAGCAACGACCGAATGTCGATAAGAAAAGTGTGCGATCGAACAATGACCTTGGAACACATGAAAACCAAGAGAGGATCATACCAACGAGGGAAAGTAATGGGAAAGGCAATATAAATGTCACACGAAGCAGTCGACAAGAACAACTTCAGTAAGAACTCGAGGACGGGTGGGCCGTTTGACATAGGTGGTAAGATTATAGATAATTCCTCATCCTCGCTATTAGGATATTCAATTGACTCAACAATGAAAACTTCATTATCATCTGCGAGAGGAACACAACTAGACTCGGGAAGCGATTGTTTGGAATGTGATGGTATACCTAGCTTATGGCACGCTTGACGAAGATGGAAAGATAAGTTGCATAAGTTGGCCTGTTGATAAGCATCATCTAAGGATTGGAATGTAGGAAGATCATTAGGAAATATTTCAGGATTTAAATCGTTGAGAAATCTAGACGCTATAATATGAGGAGCTTCATAAATATCACAACTGTGTAATAGATTTTTGAAGTGGCTAGATATTCCCTAATAGTGGATGTTCCTTGTTTACAATGCAAAAGAATTGATCTAGAAATTGCGTTTTATAATACACAGGACCATATTTGTTACTTAATATTCGTTTCATCTCATCTCATCCTACTAGGAGTTCAATGTTATGAAAAGAGGAATTCCAGTAACACCTAGCAGATCTGACAAGTACCATATTAGCATGATAAAGACGACGCAAGTCACTTAAGTTATGAAAATCAAAAGGATTTTTCAAGAGAATCGAGTCAATCAAGAAATGTGTCGGGTCCAATGAGACCGTCAAAGTCCATAGTTGGAGTGCAAGTTGCCTAGAAGGTGAATATTATTTTTTTACCAAGGTCCTCGATAGGCAATAGGTGCACGGGGTGGGCACATGATGATGGGAGTGGCCTAAAGATGTGTTGGTTTAAGAATTGTTATATATGTGGTGTTATATGCCATTATTTTTAATGAATCTGAGGACCTAATAAAAAGCACAATACGTTGATGAATTTGGTCTTTTTTTTTTTTTTTTTTTAAATTGACGAGACACAAACACTGAAATAGAAGGTAATGCTCTCAAATAACAGAATTCATATACCTCTCAAAGCTCAAATGGAGTTGCTGCTAATGCATCATAAATTTGTAATTTCTGCTGTTGGGAAAATGCACATAGTGGTCGCAGAGGAGTTGCAAGTAGCTGTTGGAGGCGACTTTAGGGTCTGCGATCCGTCTGCTTTTGGTGTGAGTGGTGGGAAAAATGCTTCAGTTAGAATATGTGTGGAAGTCCCTTGTTTCTGCTCAGCTAGAGGTAGAGAAGGAGTCAGTTTCTAGGGAACACAGATGATTTTCTAGGCAATTCCTGGTACAGGTGGCCACTTTCGTTGCGATGGTTAGCATGAGGTGACTGGTCGGGCAGGGCAGTTTGTTGTGAGAGGTGGAGTCTGCCTGCGAAGAGGTTGGCTGCTGGTGAGAGGTAGTGGCGCCGTTTGGATTAGGGTTTGAAGAATCGATGAAGATGGTGGTGGGTTTTTGATTTGTTCGTCGGCGCTTGAAGTCAGGTGGCTGCGACGACGAGAGATGAAAGGGGTGTGAGTAACTGGTTTGGGTTGATGGCGCTGGTTTCTTTGGCTTAGTAGTTGTTGGGCCAGCTTTGAATTGTTGGAGTCGGCTGTATGTATGATATGGGCTACTAGCTTAGAAGGGTTTGGGTTGGGATTTTGTAGTTTGGGTTGTTTGTGCAGTATGTGAATAAATGGGCGATCGTTTTGTAGTGTATGGGTTTTGGGAGAATTAATGGGTTATAGGTTTTAATTTAGGTGGCTGGCTATTGGCTGTTTGGTTGATTGTGGTTATGGTAGGGGCTTGGATCGGGCCATATTGTAACTATGTATGGACTTTGAGGAACAACAGCATCTGAACAGGTCTATTGAACCGTTTTTTTTTATTTTTTATTTTTGATGAAGTTAGAAACAACAATTAATCAAAGGACTCTAAGCCGGTGAACAGTTCGGCGTTCTTTTTTCTTTTTTTTTTTTAACTAAGAAAAATAACGGCAGAAAACTGCTGCTTTTAATGCCTCTTATTTTTGTTTTGTATATTGGCGAAATGTGATTATAAGACTTGAACGTGTTGTGGAAGGCGGTGGTGCGTGTGGACTGGATGGAAGCAGATTGCTGGTCAAAGGAAACGATTTTGGCTCTGATACCGGTGCAGGAGTATAATTAGAGAAGGAGAAAGGGGAGAGAAGTGGAGAAAGGAGAGGAAGAGAGAGATTGGGAAAAAAATAAATCAATTATTCGAAGGTTGTGTATTACAACGCAGAAGAGCCCTTTACACAGGGTTTGAAATATTTTATAATGAGAAGGAAAATATCTAATAAAAGCAATTCATTTATATTTCGAATTAAAATTGGAAGCTAAAGATAATAATATTCCTTCTAATATTATATCACCGACTTCTGAATTTTGTATCTCATTAGTTGGTTCATAGTGGATGGTTTCCAATCATTTGGAAGAGCACGCGTGCAATGCATCCAAATAGGTTTTGTTACAATAGGTTTAAAATAGAAAACGAATAGAAATTTATATCATGCATCTGAATTAGTTAGGAGCAGATTATGAATACAGGACAACATAAAGTTAACAAACCAACTGGCAGCGGTTAGGTGGACCACATTAGACACAGATCAAATTGATGACCCCCTTCATTTGTATGAGCTCTATACAAACCCAGTTTGATACATGAGAATTCTAGGACATCAATTTGCTTAAGAGTCGATCGAGGTTTGAAATGCTCACACACACACTTATAATTTACCCCCCTTGTCTATCAAAGTTGTAGTAGAGGCAGAGCCATTACAACACCAAAAATGGAAAGCAGTAACAGCAACAACCAAACTGGAAAAGATTGCTTCCTCTGGTTATTTAACTCCTTTGGAGCTTCAATTCTTTTCAACTCTGCCGTTGCCCCATGTTTCTCTAACAAAGGGTTTAAGAGTCCATCTTGAGGACGTGCAGATGTGTCCTGCTCAAGTTTAGGTTTCTCGGCTGCAAGCTGCTCTTCATACTTGTCAACGTATTCTGGAAACAGTTTCTTGAATGTAGGGCTGTTATGAACAAATAAAAACACGAGGCCATAAAATACTTTGGAAAGGCATTCAAGAAATTAATGTTTTGCCACCACGTTGTAGATATAGGCAGCATCCATAAGGGTTCCAATTTGTTCATACTATCCAATACAACTACCACAAAGTCTCAGGTACTATACAGCACATATAGCTTAGTACACAGACGACTTGACTATTATAAAACCAAAGATTTCCAACAAACTTTTAAGGGGAAAATTTGAGACTCCAATAATAAACTTCCCATATCGCCTATGGGGCTTGGCACTTATCCCTTTTCGAAAGGTTACTTGCAGTGAGATCCTAACTACGTGGCATAAATTAACAGCAGATAATATTTTTATTTATTAAGAAATAGAAAAAAACTATCAAACACGTTTGAGCCCATAGCACTAGATGCTGGAATGTAGCTTGATATACAAAGACAAATGAAAAAATGAGATGGCTAACTTGTTAGACGTGCAGGGGACATTGGTCAATGAGGAATAACAGGACTGAAGATCCAATTAACACAAATAAAGACTTCTAACAATGACAATTTTAGTAGGTGAGAAAACAAACAACCACTGACTTACAACAGCTGTGTGTTATTTATGTGATAGACCGAAGCAATTACTTTTCAATCCAAAAAGGTCAAAATCCTGTGTGGACACCTCCTACCCGAAAAAAGAGAGAAGAAAGGTAATCAAGTTTGAAAAAGACTCACTTCTTACAATTGAAAGCAAGAGAAGCCTTTGCAAGTCTGTGTTTCTCTTCAACGGTAGTTGTCACACTGCCTGTGGTAGGACTGCTGTCCATCTGAAACACTTTAGACCATAATGAGATCTGAATATTTAAAGAACACTCCCATTTTGACAAAACTTCTAGCTAAAGAAACTTTCAATCAGAACAAGAATAAAGCAAGCAGTCGCAAATGGGCAAAAATGAATTATAAACCATTCTTTGTTCTAAAAACGTGAACTCACCATGAATGAAAGGAGTCCATTCAATATGCTGCATGTAAAAAAATTGAAGTCAGCTCAAGAAACTTAAACTGCTACCAAAATAAAAAATAAAAAAAGAAAAAGAAAAAAAAAAATGAAAAAGAAAGAAAGACCGTCTTGACAACTCATTACCTTGAGACAGACCACATGGGGTTCCAACTTTCAGGATGGACTGGAAAGTGAAATGATGTAAGTGGAAGGAACAAAAATGTCTCTGAGATAACCAGAGAAAGAATAATTTTTCACTGTAACCTTAAAGTAACTTACAATCACTCATAGACAGACATATTTTCTTTTGTGTCATGAAGCGGCCATTTGGAGTAGTCATACTATAGATCAAGGAAATTCAGAAACAGCTAGTCATCAATGCCTCAAATCACATAGGGACTAATGCTTAAAGCATTAAAATAAATATCTGAATGCAAATTTGACTACTTACCTGATTCCGGGAGGTTTGAATGGATATTCTGGAGGAAACTTAATCTTTCCATAGTAATATCCACCTTCTCGTTTGGAGCGATCGACAATGAAAAACAAGACAAAAGGTGAGTATCATCATGCGACGGAACAAAAAACACCTTCCAGGAAAATTGAAGAAAATATGCATGCGCCCACACACACACACTAGTGAATATGAATGTTCCAGAAATATTCCATGGATTAAAAGAACTAGATACCTGCAAATGGTGTCCCTTCACTTCCCTCCAAAACATAATCTGACCACAAAATAGGAAAATGGATCATCATATCATAAAGGAAGCAAATAAATGAGTGAATGATATATATACAGGATAATAACTGTCATTTAAAGGGGTAACTGGTTCTAGTGACTCAAGGAAAGATGCAGGTCCACAGGAAAACATATTTTGCAAGTATAACAGGGGTTTAATCTAGTCAAATAGAAAGATTTAATCATGAAGAATACATTTCATGGAAAAACAGATGCTAATCATACCCTCTTCAAATTTTAGAAAGAGATTTGCAAGATATGTTTAGCTACATAATGATTACATAAGCTATACAAAATAAATATTCCCCCCCCCCACTCTTTCAATTTGAAAAGCCTGCTAATGTTCAAAGGGCCAAGGTGTTTACTACGTCTCATCATGATGAAGCATGTATTGCCATATCTGTCAATAGAAGTAAGAAAAATATTTTGACAAAATGGGACAAATGAGAATGGAATCAGATGGGTGAAGAAGTAAAAGTACAAGCCTCCTGCCTCACACACAAACATATGATAAAAAATAAAAAATAAAAACAGCTAATGTACAAAAAAAAAAAATTCAAAATCTCGTTCAAGATCTACTTTTAATTGATCACATTTGGGCACATGAAAAGGCACACAGCACTATCTAATACATTCGGAGAACACAACTAGAGAAAGTGACTTACGCCACTCGAGGATGTCATTTGGAAGAGGACGTGCCACAACATGTGAAACAGGTTCCTTCAAATGCATAAAATAAACAATAACTCACAATCCAGTTGAGATAATTAGAGTGTAAGTAATAAGTACAAATAAAGCCTGAAAAGAATTAATATAATACAAAAAGTATCTCAGGCAAAGTCCAATGGAAGAAAGTTGAGCTGGTAGGTATTAAATGGCATAGGGGTTAAGGTTTCAAACCTGTGTTGAGTGCTAAAGATAAGGCAATAAATTTGTTTCCATTCGGAATGTTAAGAGTTGTAATACATATGACTGGAATATCCATGAAACGTCAGAAGAAAAGGTACCAGATCTTGTGTCCTAAACAATTATACAACTTAAAAGTGTCTTTCATGGTGAGCAAAAAGGGTAGAGCAGCCATTTAGCAATGTATAAACTCTCTACAACAACAAAACTTCCTGCTACTTATGTTTTATTCTTGTCGACAATAATCTGCAGAAAAATAACAGTCTAAAAACTGAACTTTGGTGGCCAACATGGGAAAAAGAAATCAGGTCTGGATGTTTTGACGATGGTGGAATACAGAATAAATCAAAATATCATAAGCAGCATCTTCCAATGCCTCGGCAATAACCATACAACTCTAAGTTAGTTGCCATTATGACAAATAATGAACATATGGATGGTGGGAAAACTACTTACTTTACAAAGATCTCTAAATTCCTTCTGAAGGCGCTTTACACATGCTTTTTGTGACATTTCTCAGTGTTATAACAAGAGTCAAAGAGATATGAATTATAGCCAATTCTTTAATACATGCACCGCCTCAACTATGATATCTCCTGTAAAAAATGATAAATTGCATTAAATTTGAAAATCCTATTTATTCCTCCACCTCAACAGTCGAACACAAATAAAGTAATATCAACAAATGAACTAAGAGTTTCACCGAAGAAAACAGAAAATTCTGGTTCAAACAAAAATATACAACACATTTTTCAAAACATACATAAAATGAAATTTAAAAAGTTAAATAAATCAAATTTCTACTCAAGCTTTATGGATAATGGAAGAAACGGGAGAAATAAATCATGTGCTCTCCATATCATTAAAGAGATGCAGCCTAAAGAAATTATGTGATCAACCTAAATACGTATTAAGGAAGGAAAAATTGCCCAACATGCATAAATATGCATATTTAAAACTGAGTCATGCCTACCAAAGTAAACAAAGTCCAGCCTGCCTATTTGCTGCTTTTTACGGTAAGAGTTGTGAGTTTTGCTGCTAGCAAATCTCAAGAATCCAGATACTTTATCAATTATGTCTAAAGTAAATGCTCTTAGATTTGATATCCCACACATTGATCATTTCTATTGACAGAAAAAATTTCTATTTGTCAGGTCGCCGGCTCTAAGAACGAGTTAATGCCCATATATGTCAAATACTTGAACTACGGTGATGATAAACCAAGTATAGTAATAATCCAACATCACGGAGTTTAAGGAAGATGAACCACATCCTCGTGCATTAGGTTAAACTTAGTGCATCTCACAGTCAGAACGTGTTAATTTCCAAAGTAGGACATCACTTCTACCAAGATGACATACATTACTAACATTGATATAACCAATAGTTGCAATAGTAAAGTACTTTCAAATGAAATTATCAATTACAAAAATTAACGACAGTAGACCCTTTGATTTTTTATCATTCACCAAAAGGTAGGAAGACAAACCGTTGGATTTTTTTGTATCCCCTAAATCCAAATAATGGCCTACTAATATTCATTTAAACTCGATTAAGAACTGGCCAAACAAAAATATCAAATATTTCGCAAAATCCAAAAGTTTTCCTTTTCTAATTCATCCACGGTTCATTTCCCAACTCGGCAGTCCCACAATTTTGCAATAAGAATACAGAATCAAAAAGTCATACAGCATAATTTACTCTCTGTCCTCACTAATATTCTCCCAAATCAAAATAACAATTAAATTCGAAAACAGAAGCATAAAATACAGGCTTTCACAGTAAAAATTCGAACCCAATCTTTAATTCCTAAACCAACACCATATCATGGATCTGTTTGTGAATTAA
The DNA here is from genome assembly GCA_902829195.1 of Fraxinus dipetala. NCBI lineage: Eukaryota > Viridiplantae > Streptophyta > Magnoliopsida > Lamiales > Oleaceae > Fraxinus > Fraxinus dipetala. The sequence goes on from CADEPD010066760.1 coordinate 10,251, forward strand.
ATAACAGCAAAACCATAGAAATTATATATATAAAAAAATGTACGCTTAGAGAGAGAGAGAAGATAATATTTACCAGAGATCCAAAGGAAAAATCAAATTCTGTACTGTTCCGCTAACATCACAGAGCGTCAATTTCTTGCGCAATTAAATTTTTAATTCAGAAATATTAATATATTATTTTATGATTAATAGCAATTTAAAGGAAAATACGATTCGATACAAATGGGGGCATCAAATTTGGGGAAAATGAGGAAATGGAAAGCAGTTCCTTCTTTGGTCCGCCTAAGGTCATGTTAAAGAATTTAATGTGCCAAGACCATTTTAACCCTGTAAGAGCATCAAATGGCGCTAGATCTGCTGTGCCTTAATTAGGGTAGGTATGTCTTTTTCATACCGACTTCAGGTTCCCGTCTCAATACCACTTTGTGAGTTCTGACCGGAGCGAGTCAAGTCCCTCAAGTTTTAACGATTTCCTCAATTTTCCCCTATTTTTAAATTCCTTCAAATTCATCCTAAGCCGAGCTCAATTGAATCTCAGGTTACTCGTAAAATTTTGATTTTAATTAGTCCAATGTAATTTTATTTCAACTAGTTTATTAATCTACATGGTCACTTTTCTTAATTTCGAGGATATTTATGCTTTCTTGCAACTAGTGTACTTTGTCTGTGAATATTAGTATTTATATGCAACTTGTGTTTCGATTATCAATATATATAAAAAATAAAAATAAAAAAAGTTAATCCCGGGTGAGTGTGTATTATTGAATTGTTTTGCGTGGAGGTGCCAGTGGTGCTAAGTTTTTCGACGGGTGGCTAAGATTTTTGCTCCTATTAGAGAGAATATTTTTGGATGGTGGTGTTTGAATCATGTTGTGAGTGGACATCAAGAAACCCCTCGATCGAGCTTTGTTCCAATTTGTTCCCGCCATTGATCACCTTACATGGACGGCATGCTAACCAGCATCATTAAACCCACTACTTGTGAGCCCACTATACTATTGCTCGCAAGTACGATCACTTTCCTTGATCACATCATTTCAAGTTATGGATTGATTTATTTTCAGTTGATAGATTTCACTCAATCATTGTACATGTTAGGGTGTGTTTCTTAATGTAAAAAAAAAGGTCATGATTGTTTGTGAGCCATAGAGATGGATAAAATGATCAAACCAAATCAGATTAAACTAAGCTCCCGTTTGGCTTCCATTTTTTTTTTCATTCCATTACATTAATTTTTTTCTCTCTCTTCATTTCAACCACACATTTATCAAATAAAATAATATTACACACAAATCTAAAACTTTTCATTATTTTTCCACCACATATTCTCCCATCAATCACTATTCTAAAAATTTTTCACTCCCCAAAATGGGGGCTAAACAGGG
>CADEPD010066783.1:0-16134 GCA_902829195.1 Fraxinus dipetala
AATACTGAATATTGAGTAAAGAAATTGGAAGTTGATTGAAGTAAATTGATATGAAGTTGTAAAATTTATTCGCGTATTTATAACCCAAAAAAAGTATCTGTTTTAACCACATTTGAATTTCAAATTCAAATTTTGAAAAAATTTACAATTTACGTTATCTATCTTGTCAAAGGCAGACTACCTTTGACAAGAGCAGGCTGTAGTTGCCTACTTTGAAATTTTTTTAATTTTTTTCTTCCTAACATTGCAGGCAACTGTTTTCAAAATTTTTTTTTTTTTTTAACAGGCCAAAAATAGCTCGTCCAGACCGAAAACGGCATGTGTGGCTTGTTGAGCCACATGGCAGGCTTGGGCTCGAGCCTTTGACCCAAAATGGAGCTCAGCCTGAGCCTCTGCTCGGTGGTTCCGAGAGCGAGCCATTTTTCCATCTCAATGCCTTCCACAATTTCACATTTGATTAGGTGCAAATACAACATTGTCCTATAAATCTTTAGGCACTATCCATTTAGTTAGATTTCCGACATGAAAAATTGTTTCTTGGTAAGTATTCATTTATGTTTCTCTTGTGTAATAGTATGAACAGTACTCATATGGATCAATCTTCATACTTGCAATCACAGCCAATGTGTGTGGACACGATAGTTGATCAACTTGAAGCATCCTACATGTGCAAAGACATTGTTCTATATCAACAACGAAAGATGAACTTTCACCACTAGCTGAAAATATTGCCTAATTAACAGGAGAAACCTGCAATTAATGATGAAAGTTATATAAGCAACAAGTCACAGAAAAAAAGTTCAAGACACGAACGAAACTAAATGTCACAAACTTATTTTACTTTGCACAAATACAAAATTAATAACCCATGTCACAGTTCATTTATGAATTTGTTGGAACAAAAAATAAATGCAAGTCACATAGGAAATGATTAGGGTCACAAATTTGATAGATCTCAAGAACACAACTACTTAGTTGTTACAAATCTGACATACATGTAACGGACCATATAATCTATGTCATACGTAAAAAATTTAAAATCTATAATTAATAAGTGGGTCCCAGAGAAGATTTTCAAGGTCACAAATATGAAGTTTAGGTCACAACTATTGGCGTTACCCTCAAGTTTCTCATATCGGTGCTCATTTCCCTTAAATGTTTCTCGTACTTGCTTGACATGATCGTGAAAGTGCCTTGTACGGTCTCCCTATGTTTGCAAAACTAAGATTGTATAGTTTGATGCAATGACTCCAACAAAGCTATAATAGGGTAGTTTTTGGCAAACTTTGTGATCGCATTAACTAACTCCACTATATTCGATGTCATTGTGGATTATTTGTTTGTGGGCATGTGAAATCATTACCATTTCTCAAGTCCAACATCGTCCTACAATCAAAAACATGATGACGCGTGTCACATATTTTACAATAGCGTAATAAATGTCTATGAATATAAATTGAAGATAATATGTATTAAATTACCAGGTAATCCCTTATCTTCTCATTAATTGCATCGAGTTGTTGCATGTTATATTCGTATTCCAACAAGGTGTAAGAGCGAACAGTTGAATTGAATGCTTGCATTATGTTATGACCTCATTTTTCATAATGTGATTTCAGATTTTGTAGGAGATGATCCGAACAATTCCAATGACATGTTCCTGGATACACATTTTCAATTGCATTTTTGATATTGTTATGACAATCCAATACAGAATACAACCCTTATCTATCCCCATAGGCCTTCCTCAAGTTTTCAAAAAATCACGACCAAGAGCTGTCATTCTCATTATCCCCAATTTCAAAAGAAAGTATGAATATGTCGTTATTTACATCCTGTGTATATGTCGTAAATAGAATCCCACCATAATGTCAATTTAGATATATGCCATCGACTACAATAATAGACCTACAATGTTCCCATCCTCGAATTGATGCACCAAGTGTCATGAAACAATATTTGAACCTATTGTGACCATGTTCTGTGACCGTCCCAGGTTTTGTTTGCTGCAACATGAAAAAGTATCTAAGTATCTTACTAAATGAATCGATTGGATCACCACTAATCATTTTCAAAGTTTCCTCTCGAGACCTCCAAGCCTTCACATAGTTTAAAGATACTCCATACGTATGCAACATGTCATTATGTATATCATTTGGAGTGTATATAGTGCGCGATGATGTGTACTTGTATTTGATGCAAAATGACACAATTGACTTTGTTACTTGCCTATGAGAACCTAATACAATATTCGAAGCACGTGTGTGACCTTCTGCAATATGTCTAATTTTAAATATCTCTATTTTGGCCAGATTTGATGCTCTGCATATTTAATTACACTCATCACGTGAACACTTAACGATTGTCTTTCTTGTCTGACCGAACAAGCTCAGCTTCGGAATCTCCTTATTTCGAAAATTCATTCCTTTCTCTACATCCCTAGCATCAACGACCGATACAACCGGGACTTCATGTTCGAAATTGTCACATGATGGTTCTATTATTAATCCGCATGTATCCGACCGATACAACCGTGACAGGCTGTTTAACGCTTTCTACAGCTGTAACCTTAATGTTTATTGGATATTTGGAAGGGTCACAATCCATATCTTTCAACACCATGTATGACAATATGTTATTGTCACTCTTGATTATGATCGAAGGCAGATCACTATTCAATACATACTTTATTGTGATTGCCACCTTAGCACGATCCAAATCAAACTCTGTCATAAATGTCCACAAGCTTCATATACCCGCAATTACGATCAATCAACACCAACGATAGTTGTGATCCATTCAACATACTAATGTATCCCATTTTATAAAAATCAACTTAAATGATATCAATGACAAATCCAATTCTAAGTCACAGCAAACGCGTGTCACAGTTTCTTAGTCATGGTCACATATTGAATAGCTACATGTCACAATTTCATATTAAATTACACAATATGAACACTAATGGTCACAAAACCTTTGCACAGTACATTCAATTAAATTGTATAGATGAATGTCACATATATCAAATCATGTTCACATACAACAAAAACAAGCCATCTATATATACATCTTATAATACACAACAATATCTAAATACATAGAATCCACCCAAATTATGTGCATCAAAATACTATTACAATTTTTTTTACTACAGGTTACATATCCTGATTTCAGGCTTTTTGATGAAAAAAACTAGTTCACTAACTCTTGCTTATAGTCACAACAGCTTATAGTCACAACACAATCACTTTAGTCACAAAAAATTCATCGAGTTCACACAATCACTTTGTTCACATACAACATGAATTGATTGATCATTCATTAAAATCGTGACTTCAATTGTGTGAGTAATGTCAATTTATGCAGTTCCAGTAGCGTAGATGGATCGATCATTGATTACAAAGTTGAAACAATACACAAACATGGGATTCATCAAATGAGAATGACATACCAGTTCAATACGAAATTACTTATTTCAATGACGATTGATGAATTAGAATATGTTTCATGAATTGTCCGATTTTTCGAATATAGTGTGACAGTAATCTTCAAATTGTGACATGTATGGCATGATTAATGTCACTTTAGACAGTTTTGACAACTGTGGAAGGATAATTTTAGATCTCTGTAGCTTTTATCGTCAGCTGCGAGATGAATTGTATTTTAGAGAGGTGAATTTGTTATGATAGAGAGTATGGTCATTGATGGTAAGTTACCGCTATGTTTTAGGAACCTGATTTATATATATGAATATTTGATTTTAAAATTTTTAAACATGTTACCTTATTTTTGAAATGGCATATAGTTATGGTTTGGGATATGAAATTTTCATTTCTAATTATAAGAGGAAAGCTGGATGCTAATTAAATAAAGAACCATGAGATGCAAAAAGGTGGACGGACAGCGGAGAGGAAAACAATTTCAGATTTTTTATGTAATAATCAATCGACAGTTGTTGAAGAATTTTGTGGAATTAATCACATTCCGTTGTTGAATAGCCGGGAGATCTACAATACTCAAGAAAGGAAACGAAGAACCATTGTTGGGATTCGTGTGACGAAGATCAACAATACCTCGAAGTTGATTTTTATTTTGTTTATTGAAATTAAAACCGATGATGTCTTTCAACTTTTATTTGTTTTATTTCGATATTATGAGTGACTAAATATTTCTATGTTGAGATGATTATGTAACTTAAAGTTTTTAATATTTTGTTTAATTCCAATATTTCATGTCACTTTAATAAGTCTTAATTATTTATTGTGTTCATGCTTCAATTGCACGTGCAATAATTAATTGATTTAGGGATACTACTAAGATCAATGGTGATGTATGATTCTAGTTCGTGCAATAAAAAATAGTCATTATAAGAGATTGAGGATATTATAGGCTATGTAATCTATATAAAATTTATGTAAGTTAATGCATTCTTATGTGTATGAATTTGCATAGAGATATAGTAAATTCGAGCATATGAATAGGATTAGTGTTGTTCGAGAGAAATCACTAGCTATATTAGGTTAATTCGATTGTTAGCATGGACGAAAAGGGGGTTGAATGAATTGGAATTAGATAAACGTTAAACAAACTAAGTGGATTCGAAAATCCTAGCTACCTAACCTCATAATTTTCTCAATCGTATTAATTTGATTTCCTTATTTAATTTAGTAAAACTTTAGTTACAAAACACAATTGATTTGATATTGGTTACCATTTTAATTTCAATTGAAGTTGGGTTAGTTAAAAATCAATAGGAGAAAGTAGTATCTATGGGAAGGATACTTGGATGCAAAAAATCAATTTTATTACTTTTCACGATCAGTACACTTGCGAAATCACACAAGTAAGCATATACGTAAACTGATGCTTAATCTGATCTTAGTTGGACAACTTAATAATAAAGGTCATAATGTGACTTTTAGTGCTGGTGCTTGAAAATTTATTAAGGTAGCCATGGTCGTTGCTCAAGGAAATAAATTTGGAACCTTTATACACTTCTAATTGTAGAGACATGGCTACAATTATTGATTCAGCTGTTAGTTCTAATTTGTAGCATTGTAGGCTGGGACACATAAGTGAGAATGAATGAAAGTACTTCGGTCTAAAGGGAAGTTACCGAGATTGAAATCTATTGAACACAGTTTGTGTGAAGGCTGTATTTTCGACTAGCAGAAAATAGTTAGTTTTTCTAAAATTGAAAGGGAGCCAAAGACTACAAAATTGGAGTTGATTCATACGGATGTATGGGACCTTCAATGCTACTTTACTTGGAGTTCCAATTATTATTTTGCAATTATTGATGACTCAAGAAGGAATGTATGTCTATTTTTTGAAGAATAAATCTGACGTTTTTTATGCCTTCAAGATATTGAAAGCGATGGTTAAAAGTCAAAAAGGTTTGAAGGTAAAGTGTTTGCTGTTAGATAATGGGAGAGACTATAGAGATGATGATTTCAAAAAGTATTGTATTGATAATGGAATCAAGGTGAAGAAGACCATTCCAGAAACATCTCAACAAAATGGAGTGACTGAAAGGATAAATATAGCTTTAAATGAGCGTGCTAAAAGTATGAGAATACATGCTAGGTTACCAAAGATGTTCTAGACTGAGGGTGTCAATAGTGAAACTTAGGTGGATCAACAGAAGTCGTTCAACACCATTGAACTTCAGAATACTAGAGGAGGTTTGGAGCAGTAGAGAGATAAAACTTTTAGACTTGATAGTGTTTTGTTGTGTTTAACATTCACATTGTTTCTACTACAAAAAGCAAGCTTGATGCTAAATCAAAAAGGTATTTCTCTATTATGATGGTAACGAGTTTGGTTGTCGTTTCTGAAATGATCGAACTCGAAAAGTTATCAAGAGTAATGATGTGATCTTTAATGAAAGTATCTTGTATAAGGATAGGTTGGGAACAGGCCCTAAAGACTCAAATCCTGAAGTTTAGAAACTGAAGTGATCACATTAGAAGATCTTATACTGATGGTGAAAATCGAGAAAAAATATAGATCCAATAGTACATGAGAACGCCCATGTGACTCAACCCAAAAGATCCAGTAGAACTGCTAGACCTCCACATAGATATTCTCCAGCGTTGCATTATATTTTAATAACTGAAAGTGGTGAAGCAGAAAGTTATATTAAAGTTGTACATGTTGACGAATAAATCAAGTAGGGGTTAGACATTAGGGATGAGATGGACTCATTATTATCCAATCAAACATGGCAATTAATAAAGTTATCAAAAGGAAAGAAAGCTTCGCAAAATAAATAGGTTTATTGGTCAAAAGAAGAACATGATTGAAGCAAGCGATATAAAGCAAGATTGGTTGTAAAGGGATTTCAATAGAAAGATACATTGACTACATTGAGATTTTCTCTCCTATGGTAAAGTTAACCACAATTAGAACAGTACTTAGATTAATGGTAAAGGAAGACTTACATTTAGAGCAACTAGATGTAAAGACTGTATTTCTTGATGATGATTTGGAGGAAGAAATTTACTTGATGTAGTTACAAGGTTTTGAAGTACCGAAAAAGAAAAAAATGGTGTGCAGAATTTTAAAGAGTTTATAAGGTCTTAAACAAGTTTCAAGACAGTGGTGTAAGAAGTTTGATAGTTTTGCTAGTAGTAATGGCTTCAGAAGGTGTTGGGGGAATTATTGTTGTTATGTAAAGAACATTGGTAAATCCTATATTATCTTGCTGTTATATGTGGATGACATGTTGATTGTAGGTGCTTGCAAGAAATAGATAAGTTGAAAAATAAGTTATCTAAGGAGGTTGCAATTAAGAACTTGGGTAATGCAAAACAAATCTTTGAGATGAGAATTATTAGGGACAATGACGTCTTGAAATTGTCTCAGGAAAAGTATATGAATAAGGTGCTATGCAAGCTCAACATGGATGATGTAAAATCAGTTAATACTCTTTTTACTAGTTACTTTAGACTATCAAATTAGTAATCACCCTCTATAGAAAGGATCGAGCCTTCATGGCCAAGATGCCTCTGCTTTTGCCAGTCTTATACGTGCCATGGTGTGTACAAGACCGAACATAGCACATATAATGAGGAGTTGTGAGTAAATATATAAACAATCGAGACAAACAATATTGGGAGGCACTAAAGTGGATTCTCATATACTTGAGAGTTACTTTAGATTTAGCATTATGTTTCAGAAAATCAAGTTTGGGATTATATGGCTACATAGACGCTAACATGGCAAAAGATTATTGTAAAATTATAATTAAAGAATTAAGTATTTGTAAAATTCAATTTTGCACACATTTTTTTTATATAAATAGTCATCGTTAGATTTTTTTTTATTATTTTTATTATCGTAAAAAAAAGAGAGGAGGACCCTAGAAAATATAGGATTGTGATTTTCTATTAAATTACTGTAATGATCAAATAAGGCATAATCTCACATTGAAACGAACTTCAATAAATATTGTGTACTTACGTATTTATTTTGCTTTTTTTGAGTTAATTACTCAGATTAAAATAAAAGTAAAGTTCATAATTCTCAGCAAATTCTATAATAGAAAGAGCCAGCACCACCTTTTTAACAATGTTCGCCTTCTTCGCCTACTAATGTGTCATAACTCTAATCACTTACAATAATCTAGTCAAGCCTCCTCTTCCGCGCCGACTGTATGTAACATCCCAGCTTTTAAAGAATCCCAACACCAAAAACATAAAAAGAGAGAGAGAGAGAGAGAGAGAGAGAGAGAGAGTGAGAGAGAGAGAGAACCCTTATTCCATCATACCATCTGTTTGTTCATTTCCTGCTCTTTCTTGGTTGAAAAGTTATATATCAAAAGCCATCCCAAACGATCAATTTACTCTCCTATTTTGCCCTATTTGTGTAAATTACCCTGAAACTTGGCCAACTAGTTCGTTGAGTTAGCATTTCAACCCAATAAATCATGGGCTTCAGTGCTAAGGTCCACGAGGATGTCACAGATTTGTAAGAGCACAAAATGGACCTTCCAAATATGAGTACTGAAACGGCATACATATCTTACTGGGTACATCAAAATACAAGGACTGAATACAATACTATTAACATAATCAATACAGGGAACAGTTTTTTGCTTCGACTGGTCGACTATAATGTACATCCATCACCTTAGAGGTCTTCAAATGCTTCTTGTCCTTCATAGAAACTCCTAACCAGTTCTGGATAAGCTCAAATACTTTATCGTTGTTCAATAGTCCCCGGTGACTGGCAGAAACCTCTACTCGTTCGACTGGATCAAGATTATCTGCCTGCATAATGGATTAAAAGATATTTCAGAAAAACAAAAAAAAAAAAAAATATGGGGGCTCATACAACAAATGCTCAGAGATCAATTCGATTGTCATCGTGTGAAGCAGTGATGCAAGAGCCCTATAGGTCGCAACCCGTCCAAAAATTGAAGAAAAATAGTGTACAGGCAACTTGAAGCTACTGTTTAAAACTCCCGCATGCCTTTTGTGTGAACTTCAGTGTGTAGTATTAGAATTCTGTTTAATAAACAACTAAGAGAGACTTGGATGGAGAGAAGTCTAAAAATCATGTTGTAGACTACCTGTCAAATCAGATAGAAAATCAATTTGAAAAGGAGAGAGATTTCTACCTTTGCTGATTCGGAAGGGATAGTTCCATCACCATCCACAAAAGAGTATTCAGGCTGAAACAAAATAAGACATGCACCAAATGAGTACTACTATATTCATGTTTGGAGGTGGGGAGAATGGATCTTCCAGAGCTTCAGGATAGATAAATAAAGCCCAAGTTTATTAATATAATTTGTACATATGCATGGCCAGTAGTCACTGATGCTGTTATGTAATGATGGTTTATGGAGTTGAATTTAATCATATACTTCTATTGATAAAGCATAGAACAAGACGAGTACATGTCCTGTGCACATCTACTACTATTATATGGGGATTAATATAGAAATGGAAGGAGCACCTCAAATAAAAACTACGCATGCATGTATTCAAATGACATAATTAATTCGAGTTACTTACATCTGAATGGCATATCTCAGATAGCTCGTCGATCGGAGAAGATTTTGAACCATAGCTGCAAGCAGGATAAACACGTACACCGTACACATTAGTTGTGCTCATGATCTAAATTATTAATGAAGTTCAGTGCAAGAAGTGTGTGTATTGTGGACAAATGATCTGCTATATTGCACACACACAACAAAATAACAATATTAAAGCATGTTATATCAATGTTGGGTGGCATTTCATTCACTGTGGAAACTGTGTTTACATTTGAAAGTTTAAGAAGCTGAAGAAAACCGTAAAGAAATAAAATTAAAAACACAAAATAGGATCTCTTCCAGATAATTCCAACTACCAGCAGCTAATCAACGACAAATTAGTCTCACATGGATTTCTCAGCTACAAACTGGAAATTTGAATTTTGCGGAAGTATTGCACAAGTAGCACATTCTTAGCTAATAAGGTTAACAGGGACACGATTAATTAGAAACCCACTTACAATATACAAAAGGTACCATACACAAACACATTTTGTAATATTTGGTTCTTCTGGTCTATATTTTATGATGAGATTAAGACTACATCAGTGCAGGCAGAAAGAACAGAAATATACAAGTTTGGCCCTGTTGTTTCAAGGCATTTAAATCCAATTCGCATGTGCATTTTGAGCCCATGGTTGACCCCCATTCTATAAAAACTCATTTTCAATCACATTCTTTCAATAAAATAATTTTACACGTAAACCCAATACTTTTCCCTACTTTTTAACCACACATTCTCCAAAAATCACTATTACAAAACCTGTTCTTTAAAAAAATGGGGCTCCAACACACCTAGATACATTTCACACTTCCAAAGCAGCAGAAATCTCTTAGCCTGGTTTCAGCACAAGTCATGCAGTATTTTAAGGTGGCTGAAATTGAGATCAATTCTTCCCCTTATATTTCATAAGTATAACCATGCTCATTATATCGACACATAAATGGACTAAGGAACTGTGAAAACAGGAACAATGAGAAACAGTTCCTTTAAACTTGATCGAATAAGAGGTCCAGGCAAAAAGTAAATATTCAGGTCTGGCTGATTGATGCAAGGTCATTTTTTAATATAGCTGAGTTAATCTGTTTTATTTATTTCTGAAACAATTACAGTTAACAGTAGTAAAAGGGACTGTTCACACTACTATTGTGATATTCTACTCTCTGTGTTTTGTCCAACATTTCTTTGATTTTGGATTGCTTGACCTCAGTTAAGGCTAAGGCAGAGATTTAATCTCTTTGAATTGGGTTTATTATATGTAGATAGTCTTTAGTCAAAGGGTAGGCAGACCAATAGTATTTTTATTTCTTCATTGTTCACTATTCTCAATTGTTATGGATGGGAGTTTCTTGGTGCAATATATTGCCTTGATTTTGAACTTAGTCTTCCTTCTGGCATCATCTTCTCTTTACGCTTAGTCGTTTACTACCTTACTGAAGGCCCTATTAAAGAACTTGATTGTGTGAATCATACCACTTCTCTATATAATAAAAAGTAAACTTTTAAGTAATAGTTTTTAATCTCATGGAGCTTCAAATGAGAGGTAATTTAGCCACATACCAAACATCAAAAGGTGTGTCAAAAGATATCCCGTAGATGTTGTAAAATGGTATCCCTTTCGGAACTTGAGTTTTATTGAGAATTTGGCGAGTACCAGCAGCCCATTTAAGAATTGCCGAATTAAAAGGTAGAGGGACGGTTTTTCCGTTGTAACTTAGCTGCAAATTAAAAGAAGATTGTTACCAAAATAAAGATTGTAAAATTATGACAGGATATGCCGATATGTAAATGTCCCAAAAGTACTACCGTGCAAAATCAAAATAAGATAATAGTGAAACAACACAATTTAAGGAAACTAAAACGATCAAATAGATAAAACTAGTGTATCTGGTCATATTTTAGCAAAAATACTTCAAGGTTACTCTCCTAGAATACCCTTTATAGAAGAAAAAAAGAAGACCAAGAGACCAGATCTTCAATCCTCATGAAACTCTATAATGAAACCTACCCGCACAGAAGAAAGAAAGGCAACTTGTATTGTAGCTGAACAAGAAACTTCTGACAATTGAGTAAGCAGATTTTCCAGAGATTCCTCTCTAGCACTGAAAGATGTGATCGCTTGACTCAATGGAAAAACGCAGATGAAATAAACATCTAGACTAAAAGCTTCATGGGATAATCTTGTATGCAATCACTGATATCAATTTATTAAGAAACAAAGTCCGAGACCAAGCTTTGATCTTAGAGAGAATGTTTAGCATTCCAGATCACTTATTCCTTACCCTGATGAAGCGAAAAATCATTAAGCTGCCAAATTCTTTACAAAAGAGTTGGAAGAAAAATTCCCGTAACTATGTCCTAGCCTATTGTAGAATCTGGGATAGAATATGTTGTAAAAACATTGGAAGGTGCAAGCATGCAGATTCATCCAATCATCTTCATGGTCACAACCCACCTATAGTTTCATCTCATCATTTTCTACAAGAAAATACTAATATAGAATTGGAAAGATGGAAAACAAGGTACTTTGGTACCAAAATAGAAGAAGATAAAGTCTAATTCAAGCATTTCACTCAGTATTTCAGATCCATTCACTTGTGGAATCGTGAACTGATAAAGGAAAAACTAATTGTTCCCAAAACCAACACCAAGCTATATCATTCACAAGCCAATAGCAAGGATTATAAACATAAAACCAAACCTGAACTCTTCAAAAATCACATTTTTTCTCTAAATGAAGTTAAAAAGGGATTACCTCGTTATTTTTTAATGCTTCTTCAAAGAGAGTCACACTTTCCTCGGGGCCATAAGATTCCAGTTCAACTGACGTTTCTCCGTCCTTGGATTGCTTTCGCCATACCAGAATCTCGGGTTTCTTTTTCCAATCGAAATCAATGTTCGGCAGCATCTCATAAATAGATGGACACTCCACAAGCTATGCATGATTAAAATAAGTCAAACCGCAAAGCAAGAGAAGAAAAGGAGAACTCAACCAAGAAATTGCTACAAAACAAAAATAAAATAAAATAAAATTCTAAACAAGTATAGAGTTAAACAACGTAAAATTGACCATTCTAGATGGAAAAAAGTAAGATGTAAACTAGAATGTTTGACCCAAGTTCCTACTGCTTGCACGAACAAATTAATCAATATAATAACCTGATGAAATATATATCTAGGAGTGCCTATCCATTTACTTTCAGAGGTTCTCTATAACGCATTTCTAGTTCTAGGAATTGAATCTGCATGTTCCAAAATGAGCAAATATCAGTTATCTCATTCTCATTAACTCCTTGATGCCAGCATTGTTTATTGTATGTTGCTTCTATTAATTTTCTTGTGTAACCATATGCAGACATGCTTTGACATAAGGTAGATATCATTCTTCTGTGGCTTGGAATATATCATAGATCACTGTGAATGCTAGAATTCAAAACATAAACTGCCTTTCCTTTTCCTTCAATTATGCTGTAAAACCTTAAAAGCTTTCAAATGTATCAATGTTTTTGAAGGACAGCGTAAGCTTATATGCTTTCAACGTAAGTGGAGTAGCACTCCCTATTTATGGCTTTGATATATCTATACATTGGATCTATTCTCTAAACCTAGAGGTAAGGTAATGGAGATGGAGATATAGTTTACATACGATTTAAAAATTCAGCTCAATTTTAATTTAGATTATATTGATTTTAATATTTTGATTAAGTTATAGTTTAGTAGAAGTTCGTTCTATTTTAGCTTCTTTTTAGTTTCTTTGTTCTATAAATAAAGGGTTCATTAATTATAATAGGTATCCTTGATTATATGAATAAATTGATTTCCTCCTTGCTCCAATTGCTTCTCTTCTTAGAACCCCATTCTTTTCTTGTTCATTTTCTTGTTCGTTGTCAAATTGTTACGTACATCCATCAATTTGGAATCAGAGTAAGTCATTCTCCTTAGATCAAATATCTTTCATTCTTAAATCCAAAAATTCACAAACCTTAACCAATCACCACCCCAAAACTTCCAAACCACATACACAAATAACAAAGCCACCATCATACACAAATCCGAGTAGCGCTATAGCTTGTTCCCAGTTTTTCTTTCTAAGTTTCGTTCCAAACAAAATAATAATAATAAAATAAATAAATCAAAAATCAAAAAATGGGGAAAAATTGTTATCATACTGTTCATGGGTACTACTCATCCGCAGAAAAAAAATCTATTGTTTGCAGAATCTGTGATTTAGTTTGTTTCTGTTGATTGAATCAGCCACTTAGGAGAACTCAATGCAGTAGCCCACCGTTACATGTGTGCTCCACCGTAGCCATGTCAACTTGAAGATAATTTCGACATTATTTGGCTCTTTTAAGTCTTGTGACCTAGCAATTTTTTTGTTGTAGACATACTTTCATTTTGGTGTTCTAGTTTGTTAAATTTTCACAAAAATAAATAAATATTTCAATTACTTTGTTTCAGTCAATTAAAAAAATATGTACATCTCAAAATGTTGTGGCGTACTTATCAAAAGTTAGGAGTACAATTGTTGACAAATGGAAAAAGCTTCTTCTTCGACCTTTGTTATCTTTTAATGAACTCCTACTTTCACTAGAACACATTGAGGTTTGCTCTCACAAGTAGACCAATTACATGTTTTCATACTCACGTATCTTTATACACTTTTAAGAACATTGATATCCAATGAGTTATTAAAACATCCAGTTATTGTTGTACAAGTAGCAATTGCTTTTTGCCTTGGTGAATATTTTGTATTACGACATTCGATACCACTTATAGTAATGAGACAATGAAAGGATATCTTTCCATTAATTGTATTATCATTTGCATTTTTCACTGACAAATCTACTAACTCGTATGCTAATGAAGTTACGATACTAGAGGCTATGGCTAATGTGAGGTACTGTATTATCTTGTTGGATCTAGATTGTGAGTATATGATAATTGACATGTTCTAACAATTTATTTTAGCCCCAAGGAAAACTCGTCTAGGAATATTTTTATACACGAAGACAATCATGACCCTTAATTGGAAGACCCTTATATTGGAAGAAAATGGCAATCTCTCTCTCGAAGAAGGATAGTATAAAAAAAGAAAAATAAGGAAGTTTTCCTTATTGCAATAAATGTAGTGGAAAGACTTTTAAAGAAGTGCGCTGACAGGCAAATCCTTTCTGTCACAATCTATAAATCTTTAAAGGTTTGTTTCGATTATTATAATACGGTTGTCTCCTCCCTTAACAAAGAGGATGAGAGTTTAGAGCAGTGTATTGTCTCCTTTCATTAGTCAATACACTTAACACGACATAGTTAGGGAATTACCAATAGCGTTGTCATCTAAGCCAAACATTCCACGTTTCCTCAATCTTGAACCGAAATTATTATTGCTTACTCCTTTGTGAGACTTTTAACATTGACTTCGTTGTGGCCTTACCTCAACTGCATAATGCTCCCCGAGTTGCCACGTTTTCCAAGGCCATTTTTGATTGCATACTTTTCATATCGACATTCAATTGTTGCTTACTAATTACCGTCATATTATGTTAGCTCGAACCTCTACTATCCCATTTCCTAATTTTCATGTTGAGATAAAACTCGTAATTTATTTGAATAATGAAAGTTATGAGCTTGCTTTTGTTTCAGAGTTTAGGTACATATGCTTTAACGATGCTATTTTGCTTGTTTCTTTAACCTGGCTTCCTAAATACGTTATGAAATTTTTTGAATCATTCACATAAAGATAATCTATTTGATTGGTCATCACATTTGAATAAAAAATTTATTTTATATAGCAAAATTGTTTCCTTATCGAGTCTCATCCGAGCCTCCAATGTTCCAATCATTTTTTTTTACAAGCCAATCTACAATGTAGTCCATTGTGCTTCTCATTATGTGCTGTCAATTGAAGTTTTTGAAAAAGAGTGATATAAATTTTTACTTTATTGAATTTTGTATCGGTACTTGATTTAAAGGAAAGATCATCCCCTTAGTCAGATCATATTCTTGGGATAATTTGCAAATTCAATTGATTGTTTGCATTATTTGATCAGGTAGAAAGATCGACAGTCTACCTTGCAAGAGTCGAGTTCTCTCAAGTGGAGAGAAATAATGGAGAGAGACATTTTGTAGAATTATGAATGTTTAGATTAGATTGATCTTAATATTTTGATAAAAAGCTAGTATGGTAGAAATTCGTTTGATTTTAGCTTCTTTTTAGTTTCTTTGCTCTATATAGCATTTGTTTGGGAGTCATTTTTTAAAAGAAAAGTGACCATTGCAAATTATTTTACACCATTATATCTTACACATATTTGACAACTAGCTGCACAAGATTAGGCTTTTGATTTTAAAGTTCCACATTTGCCCTTTGAATATTCAAACCGGATGGCAAGCTATGAAATTTAAAAAAAAAATGCACAAATAACAAAACACGGGTAAAAAGGGAAAAATGCCATAAATATCATACATTATTATCAAGTGTGTCATACATGTTGGCCCACGTGATGTGATATAAAAATGCATTTTGGGAGCAAAAATGGCTCCCAAACAAGCGCATAGAGAGATTTGTCATTGTAATAGGTAACCTTAATTATAAGAATAAATTGATTTCCTTTGTCCAAATTTCTTCTCTTCTTTAATCCCCTTTTCTTGTTCCTTTTTTTCTTGTTTTGTCAAATTTTAATGTTTCTGCTTCATAAGGCCCAATAACTTGGATACTAATTCACTGGTGGGAGATTATGCAAAACCCTCCATTTACATTTCACTGGAGCCTAAAAACTCTTGCTTAAACATAAATGAATTTTGATTTTAAAAGAATAATCAAAGTTACCAGGGTGATAAAATTCAAGTAACCAATATTTCACTTTGCACAAGAACAATCACATTTCATGCTTGGTGTTTATGTAATATATGTACCAATGGCCTAATTTTATTAGTTTAGGTTTGGCCCATTGTAAGAATAAATAAATAAATAAAATAGACAATTAAAATTTTAGCCCGATCAATTACACGAAAGTCCATTATGTGCAATTATAGCCCACACCTTTTTGTTTTATTTATCTTTGGGAACAATACATTTCTAAGG
>CADEPD010066784.1:0-13378 GCA_902829195.1 Fraxinus dipetala
TTATCTAATTGAAATCAAATTAAAGTGTAGTTATCCAATTGAACAAAAATAAAGTACAATTACTTAATTGAAATAGTGTGAAAGTATAGTTATTGTGAATGGAATTGTTCTAACGGGTTTAATTATGTTTTGACTTATTTTATCTACAACCATGCTTCTATTGTCAAAAAAATTGCTAATTCCGTAATTTTTGTCTCTCTGTATGACATTAAAACACTTTTTTTATAGAAGGAGAACGATACAGTTGGCTTAAAATGGGAAGTAGTATATGGAAATGTAGGCTATATTAGGGCATCTGAAGTTGACTTTAAAATTTACCAGATGTCAAAAAGCTCGCGGTGCAACATATTTGGTGAAACTATAATTATGAGAGTTATCTGGGAGTATGTGGTGGTGGTGAAGGGATAAGCTCAATCCCATAGTCCACCACTAAGCATCGTGGCATGGACCTATTTTATTATACTCGAATACATACATATATGTGTGTGCACGTGCGTGCGCGTGTATTTTAGGGTATCATCATGTTTTTTTGGAGTAGCCATCCAAAACACTTCTTTGTTGTACTTGTTTTTGATATAGTGGACTTTTTTCCTCTTATTCATAATTTTTTTCGATCTAGAATTTCACGTAAATTTGTGTGTTCATATTCTTATTTTTTCTATTGCATATTCTCGCTTTCTCGTAACAAAACACACAACAATTCTTAAACATACGTTTATTAAAGACTTGATGAATTCTTTTTTTAACATAGATAAATCATATTTTCTTAAAAATTCACCGTAATACCAAATGAAGCCCTATTGATACTCACAACTAGTTGATCTGGTTGGGGCCCACCTAGGCCAATTCCTTGTAGATACTTCTAGAAATAGTCTCATGGGCTTCTTGATTGAACAATGCTTGATGTTAGGCCCAAAAATCTGAATGAAGTCAATGCCATGAGGAGTAGTCGTTTAGCCCATTTTTTAAAAAATTCAATTTTTTTTCGTAACTCATTTTTCGATTGCTCATTCTCTCATAAAATAATATTACAGATAAATCGAATTTTTTTCTTATTTTTAACCACATTCTTCAAAAAATCACCTTTCAAAACTCATTTCCTAACAAATTTCCATTAAAATGGAGCTCAAACTAGGAAAGAAGAGTTTAAATTGCTAATTACCTTGTCAAAAAGTTTAAGTTGTTAAAGAAATTATGAATTTATCGCCAATTTTTTTTTCTTTTTCGAAGATCTAACACAAGTACAATTTTTATAAATGAGTGAAAGTAAAATTTGAACTCTATACTCTTGTTTGTATCAGGTTAAACCACATCATCTAAATTTTAAATGGTAAAAAATTGAATAAATTTATTAATTTAAATTTTCTCTATGATAGGCAGTAACGTAAAAAATACAAAAATTCTGAATAAGTTAATGCCCTCCAGTTTTTTAAGCAACTTGAATTTTAAACTATAGGCAGGCTTTGCCATTTTTGTAGTTTTAGAGCTCCAAATCTTTAGATTATCTCTCATTCATCTCATAAAAGTACAATTTGCTTCATTTCAAAGAGAATATTTTACACAATTTATGGCTTCAGAAATAACACAAGAAGAAGATGAAGAAAACCCTGTTGACAAAGAAGCAGAAAAACAAAAGATTAGGCAGATCATAGACTACCAAAAATCCCTATATTTTTCATCGTCGTCGTCATCGTCGTCGTCTGCTTCGAGGAGTTCACTTTCGTCCCCTGGAAAAAGCAGAAATTTGTTAGGGTTGATGAAAGAAGGAAGCACATCTCTGAGAAGATTGTTTGACATGGAACATACAAGTTTGGGAAATTATTTCAAGGATTACAGTGGATCACCAATCATTAAGCCTATTCTTTTGTGGGGAAGTGATTCTGATGATGGAATTCATGAGGATCCAATCCATGGATGAAAAAAAAAAGTTGTATAGAGAGAAAGAAAGCTAAAAATCCCAAAAACCTGTGGAGCCAATTGCCACCACTGAACCCCCTCCCTCCCCCCAACCCTCTGATATGGAAATCTTTAGGGAGATCTTTTACCATCAGTAATCCAAATTTTATGTTCATTAGAGCATTTTAGTATGAGAGAGGGAACATTGCTCACCGTTCTTTTTATCCACTTTGAAGTAGATGAAGGTGGTTTCTACCAATCCTCCGTAGACATGAAATACCAGTTTCTGTATATTAACCCATGTTATTTACCAGCTGTTAATGGAGCTACCTTATAGATGGACTGCCAATCTCTCTTCCCCCCATGTTTTTGTAACTGACCTTTACTCGCTAATGTGGTCTTGCCACCCACAAAAAGTGAGCTCCATTTAGAAATTGAATTCTTTCTTGGAGTCTGTAGCACAATCTGAGCATTAATATAATTATTATGTTTTGTTCATTTCTTCTCTCCCAAAGTGAGCTTACATAATGAGCCTGATTTATTTCGAACAGGGGCACCAGGATACATCAATGATTGTCTACTAACTGGAGTGCAGTTTGTTGAGGGCTTCGAAAGCTACTTTTTTGTGTCGAGGTGGTCAATGCATCAACTGGTAATCTACCCTGTTTCAAGGATTAATAAATATCTGGAAATAGTCTTTCTAATCGTGAAGTTTAAGTCCTTTTTTTTGGTATAATGCGCACAACTTTTGTTAAGTTGTGGAGCGTAATTATTGTCTGTGTAGCCCATTGTGGATCGAACTCTGCGGTGAGGTCGCCGTAGGATTTGAAGGGTTTCATTAAGGGCAGTTTAGGAATTTGTATTCTTGTAAAGTTTGTCTAAGGAACTTGAGTCCCTGTAAATTTCGATTTTCCCTAATTTGCCTTATAAATAGGGAGCTGTCATTAGACTTTTAATAACCATCATAAAAGAGAGTGGTGAGAAAAGATAGGTGAGCAATTTTCTCTTCATCATAGTGAATTACTGCAGCGGCGGAAGAAGACGTAGTCTCATATTGAAGCGAATTTTTATAAATCTTGCATCTTGAGTGTTTATTTTTCTTGTTACGAATTGATTGCTCTTAGTCGAATAGAATTAGGGTTTCTAATTCTTAACACCTTTCACCATACATTTTCACTGTATGTCATGTAATGATCAAAATACTATCTTGCAGTACAAGAGTCAAGTGTGTTTTGCGTATTTGATTTGTCATATACCAGATGCTAAAGATTTTTGCTATTTTAGGGGTCAGACATTTGTATGCGTTGTGTTCCGGTCAAAACATTGAGTAAGCAATGCCACTATTCTTGTGCAAATTGAAATATTGGTTACTTGGATTTTATTAGCATAGTAACTTTGATTTAATTTTTTAAAATCAAAATCTTTTTATGTCTAAGCAGGAGTTTAAGCTTCCAATCAAACGTAAACGGAGGGTTTTGCACCATCCCTTACCTATCGATTAATAACCAAGTGAAGTACACAAGAGTTAGACATGGGGCCTTACCTCTAGGTTTACAATATAGACCCAACATAAAGAAATAACAGCCATAAACTAGGGAGTACTACTGCCACATTGAAAGCATATAAGCATTTGCTATCATTAAAAAACTTTGATTCATTTAAAAGCTTCGAGGATTCACAGTATGATTGAATAAAAAGGAAACGCAGTTTATGTTTTGAATAGCATTGATAGTGATCTATGATATATTCCAAGCCATAGAAGGAATGATATCTATATTATATTCAAAGCATGTCCACGAGTGGTAGCACAAGAAAAATAGGAGAAACAACATTAAATAAACAACGCTGGCATCAAGGAGTTCCTGAGAAGGAGATAGATGATGTTTGCTTATTTTGGAACACATTTCAGTTCCTGGAAATGCATTACTGAGAACCTCTGAAACTGAATGGATAGGCTTTCCTAGACATCTATTTTCATCAGGTTATTATATTCCTTAGTTTGTTTGTGAAAGTGGTAGGAACTTGGGTCCAACATTCTAGTTATCTTCTCTACTTGCTTCCGTCTAGAAATGGTCAGTTACATTTTGCGTTTTAGCTCAATATTGTATAGCATAGAGTTTTCTTGGAATTTTCTTGGTTGAGTTTTCCTTTTCTTCTCTTGCTTTGTGGTTTGACTTATTTGATATCGTGCGTAGCTTGTGGAGTGTCCATCAATTTATGAGATGCTGCCAAACATTGATTTCGATTGGAAAAAGAAACCCGAGATTCAGGTATGGCGAAAGCAATCCAAGGATGGAGAAACATCAGTTGAACTGGTATCCTATGACCCTGATGAGAGTGTGACTCTTTTTGAAGAAGCATTAAAAAGCAACGAGGTACTCATGCTTTTGAGACATCTACATATCAGCATATCCTGTCATAATACTGCAATCTTTATTTTGGTAATTTTTTTCTTTTAATTTGCAGCTAAGTTACAATGGGAAAACAGTCCCTCTACCTTTTAACTCAGCAATTCTTAAATGGGCTGCTGGTACTCGGGAAATTATCAATAAAACTCAAGTTCCGAGTGGAATATCTTTTTACAACATCTATGGGACATCTTTTGACACACCTTTTGATGTTTGGTATGTGGCTAAACTGAAGCTCCATGAGATTAAAAACTGTTATTTAGAAGAGTTAACTTTTTTGTGTAGAAAAGTGGTGTGATTCGCACAAACAAATTCTTTAATTGGGCCCTCAGTAAGGTAGTAAGTGACTAAGCATAAAGAGAAGATGATGCCAGGAGGAAGACCAAGTTCAAAATCAAAGCAAATATTGAACCGAGGAATGCCTATCCATGACTATGGAGAACAATGATGAAATAAAAATACAATTGGTCTGCCTACCCTTGGCTAAAGACTACATACATATAAAAACCCAATTTAAAGAGATTAAATCTCTGCCTTAGCCTTTAACTGAGGGCAAGATATCCAAAATCGAATAAGAATTAGGCAAACCACCCCAAGTAAAATATCACTATTGTAGTGTGAGCAGTCCCTCTTACTGCTACTGTTAATTGTAAATAAATTCAGAAAAAAGTAAAACAGAAAAGCTCAGAATAATAAAAAATTAGCTTGCATCAATCAGCCAGACCTGAATATTTAATTTTTTGCCAGAATCTCTGATTGGATCAAGTTTAAAGAAACTGTTCTTATTGTTTGTGTTTTAACAGTTTCTTATCTTAGTCCATAAATGTGTCAATCTCATTAGTATCGATATACTTATGAAATATACAGGAACCTGAAAATATCACATGACTTGTGCTGGAACCCAGGTTTAGAGATTTCTGCTTCTTTGGATGTGCGAAATGGATCTCATTATGCACATGCTAATTGGAATTTTTAAATACCTGGAAACAACAGGGCCAAACTTGTATATTGCCGTTCTTTCTACTCGCATTGATGTAGTCTTGGTCTTATCATAAAGAAGTAAAGACCAGAAGAATCAAATATTAGAAAATGTGTGTATGGTTCCTTTGTGTATTATTAGTGCGTTTCTAATTAATCATGTCTCTGTTAGCCTTATTACAGTTTTCTAATCAGCTCCTTAAACTTTGACGTGGAATCACAGTTTTCAGAGAGAATGAAATGCCACCCAACCTTGATATAGCATGCTTTAATATTTTTTTTCTGTCTGCAACCTAGCAGATCATTTGTCCATAATACACACACCTCTTGCATTGAAATTCATTAATAATTTGAATCACGAGCACATCTAATGCATGCATGTTGATCCTGCTTGCAGCTATGGTTCTGAATCTTCTCCCATCAACGAGCTATCTGAGATATGCCATTCAAATGTAAGTAACTTGAATTAATTATGTCCATTCGAATGCACGCAATGCATATATTGTAGTTTTGAGGTCTTCCGTCTTCCATCTTCCATTTTCATAGAGTTGCTAGTTAGCACCATTGGTGTACACCTGGATGACTGCACTAGTGTTATTAAATTACAGGTTCAATTAAATACAAGGAATTATGACCATTTAATATGATCTATGATATGTTAATAATTAGAGTAGTGTTCAACATTACTAGTGCTAGATAACATTAATTTTTTAATATTGTTTGCCTTATAATAGTAGATGTGCACACAATATGCACATGCCTTGTTCTATGCTTGTCACTAAATGCTCATGATTAAGCCCTTGTTTGTCTCTCATTCTTTCAAAACTCTTTTTTCTACATACTTATTTTCGTTCACACATTCACACAATAAAATATTTTACACGTAAACCCAAACTTTTTTCCTACATTTTAAGCACACATTTTTTTTAAAAAAAAACTATTTAAAACAATGTTTTTCCTTAAAAAAAAAAGAAGGCCACCAAATAGGGGCTAAATTCAACTCCATAAACCATCATTACATAATAGCATCAGTGACTACCTGCCATGCATGCATATGTACAAGTTATATCAAGAAACTTGAGCTTTATTTATATTGAAGCTGTGGATGATGTATTTCTCCCCCACCTCCAGACACGAATATGGTAGTACTTATTCAATGTATATTTTAATTTGTTTCAGCCTAAATACTCTTTTGTAAATGGTGATGGAACTGTCCCGACTGAATCAGCAAAGGTACAATATCTCTACTTTCTGAATTGTTGTTATATCTAATGTTCAGTCGGGATGACAGAAAAATCAGTTCAACCCGATACCTGTTGGGTCTCGCCCCGAATAGGGTGGAGATTACCCGTCTAATCAGGTAAATGGGGTGGGGACAAGAAACATAGTCCCTGTCCCGCTACTACCCCGTTTTAAATTTAAGTTTTTTATCAAATAAAAATAAAAGATTTATAATCATTTTTAAAGAGAAAACAAGTTTTTCTCAACGAATTGGAAAAATAGAAATAATATTTACTAGCTAAAGACAAAAAAAGTAAAAAGAAAAAATATGCCCCACGCCGCCCCATCCCACTCCACCCCGATCCCGCCCTGCCTCGCTTTAAACTGGTATGAGGATGGGGTAAGGTGACATAAATACTTGACGGGATAGGGGTAGGAATGGTCGACCCGTCTCATACCTGCCTCGTTACTATTCCTAATGTTCGATAAAATCTCGCGAGCGTACAAACAAGTAATAATGTAGTGAGCTAAAAGTATCGTCCTATAAGGAATAATGTTTAATTATGATTTACTAATTATTATCAAATTTGACAAGTGTTGTAACACAAAAGAGATGGTTTCTTTGTTTATACTAATTTTTAAACTGCGAAAGCAATAAAAGTTGTTTTATCAAATATGTGATGAATGTATTGAATTTTTGAATCCCGCTAATGGTGCTATTTCCAATTCTGGACCATAAAAAGTATTATTTTCTAATGTTAATGACAATCGGTAATTCGATTTTATTCAATATTTTTTTTCAAGATATATTAAATCTATGTTTAACACGATCCGATTCTATTGGCTATTCCTAGTCCGAATTCATATGAAAAACATGTATTAATTCACATGATTTATCCCACAAGATTGAACACGTCATAACTATTATTCTTTATACCAATTGTCCGTGTGTTAAATATTTAGCGTTCTACCTATTGTGAGCCTTCCATCACTACAAATAGGCAACAAGTTATCAAATTGGTTGCTAAGCAATTAAATAAAACAATATGAATGAGGATTCGCGAATTGAATTTAACAACTAATAAGGTTCATTATCCTTCCAATAGCCTAACATTCTTAAAATACACAAGAAAATTGGAAAAATATCACCAGGAATTAAGAAGATTGAAGAAGTAGGAAACATCCACGTTCTTGACTTGAAAATATGTAGAATGTGTAGAATGAGGTCCAATGTGGGTTGGGGACGTTCTAGTCGAGTTCGGGAATGTATAGAATGCAAAGATATTGCATTCTAAAAGATACTGAAATCAGAAAAGGAAAAAAATATTTTTTTCCCGTTTTACCTTTGGGGTGTGAGCCTAGTCTTAGCTATGGCCACACCTCAAGTGGTTTTGGAGCTGCAGAAGGTCTTAGAAGAGGAGGTGGCATGCTCCCAGGCTTGTTTGAAGCAGTTTTTTGTATTTTTATCATAACATTCTCTTCCGATATCCGAATGAGGCGATTCAAAGTGCGTTGGAAAGGTAACTCAAACGGCTATAATTCTTCTATAACAATATTTTTCCAATTTGAATATTTGTTATGCCAAAAATGGGTCTCAGTATGAGGCTGAAAATTCGGAGCATAACTTTTTCGGTTGGAACTTGATGTGTGATAATACTTTGACTATATTTCAGCCATTTTGACTTCTTTTCTCATCCAATTGATACATAAAACTCTCAAATCTTCATCTTGAGGTCCGTTACAACTTTTGAGTATTTGCACTTTAGTACTCGAACTTTGAATCTCTTACAATTGAGCCAATTTTCACAATTTTCTCCAATTCTTCATCAAATCATGAGTTTTACCTATTAAACACAATACATAACAAATTAGGTAATATTTTATCAAAAAAACTACAAAATGTCATTTTTTAAAGCCCCGAATAAGTGTGTGAATCATCTAACTTAACAGGTAGTTTATTAACTTGATATTTAGACACATCTGTACTGTAGTCTTCATTAGTTGTTTATTGAGCAAAATTCTAACGTAATGCACAGTAAAGAGCCTGTGGGAGTTTTAAACAGTAGCTTCAGTTTCCAATACTCTCGAATTTTCTTCTACTTATGCACTTTGGGTTACGACCTAGGCTTGCAAGGCTGCAACTAACCAAGAGTCCCTTGCCAAATGTTTCTTTGGGGTTGGTTTGTTAACTAATCAAGCCAAGCTTGAAAGAATGCGTCCACGTCCCATGCTAATTATCTTGTCTGAGATGAACTCATCAGGAACTAATCTTAAAAGTCAAAACTCGTTGAAGACTCGAGCTTCTTGCTATGAAAATTCACTTTACCTTCTCTTTATCCGAGGGTTATGTTTACTCAAATAGTTATTATTGATGTTGGACAAGAGAGTAACATCTGTTCTTGGTTTTACTCTCAAGACTGCTTCACACTATAACAGTCGAATTGATCTTCGAGTATTTGTTGTATTTACCCTTTTATCCGTTTTTGAAATATCTTTAATTCATTGTGCAGGCAGATAATCTTGATCCAGTTGAAAGAATAGGGATTTGTGGCAGTCATCGGGGACTATTGAACAACGACGAAGTATTTGAGCATATCCAGAACTGGTTAGGAGTTTCTCCGAAGAACAAGAACCATTCAAAGACCTCTAAGGTGATGGACGTTCATTTTAGTCGTCCTGTTGAAGAAAAAAACTGTTCCCAGTATTGATTGAGTCGTCGTGTTGTCCATTTATTCAATCTTTGTATTTTGATATTAATGTACTATAGTAAGATATGTTTTCTCAGTCATGGAGTTGCACCTACCATGCTTAATTGTATAATAATACAGGGAATTGTACTGTGGAAACAAACAAATAATTTCTACATCGCTTATTTATCTTTTGTCCAGTTGCGTGAGTGAGGAAGGAATTTCCACAAACAATATTATATTATTGAGTAATCGTATTAATAAAAACGCACGTGAATGATTATTTATTGTAATTTCTTGTGCCCTTTCCACTAATTTACTTGCATTAAAGAGATCGGGAGTAGTAAATTGAGAAGTGTGTCTAGTGTAAATACTCCGCAAAAGTCGAAAATACACGTGCAGTCGAGTTACTCAGCTCCATTTATGTGTATGGAACTATATACAAGCAAAGATAATTTGGAACTCCTGTGGCTACAGTCCAATACACATGGGAAGATCAACTTAGGTTCGTTCGACATGATTTCTACTTTTCTTGTAGAAGAGTTTTTGAAGGAAATTATTTTAATTTTAATTTTAATTTTGGAAGTGGTTTTAAAGAAAGTTACGTTGGATCAACTTTCTCTAAAACTTCTTCTAACTACTAGAGGGACTTGCGTAAAATTAGTCAAAATGGTTCAAAAGTAGTTTTTGGATCTCAAAAGTTCAGTTTGACTTTTCAAAGCCATGCCAAATGGCCCCTTAGACTCGAGGTTCTAATTATGAAAATTGCATTTGCAAACAATGTACATAGATACATATATATGATACCAACTCAGACTTGCACATTTCAAAGCATCGTTCAGTCTTAACCTTCTGGCCATCCTTCCAATTTCCGCCCCTGCGTGGTTATGAAGCGAACTGAGCCTGCGATCATAGTTCCGAATTTTAGACGAAAATGAGAACGGCTTGAAACATTGTAAAGAGCACACCTATATTATGCTAAGAAATCGTATTATATGTCTCTTTTCTTTAATCTGATCTTTTTTTGAAAGACGACAAACGATAAATTTTATTATCAGATATTTTTATGACTCAACAATTTGAAGAGGTAAGAGTTGATTTTTACATTTTCAAGAATTAGTATTGATTATTGGGTGTTGTTGAAGGCAAAGAGATGGGATTGGGAGGTTTAAAGAAGTCCAAAGTCAAAAGGGTTTGAATCACAAAGCCAATGTAGGGTTTTGAATTTTGATTGATTATTCCACTTTTCTCATACACAGATACACGAATCAAAACAAAGCCTACTCTCTCTCTCTCTCTCTCTCTCTCTCTCTCTCTCTATATATATATATATTGTATGTAATTGTGTCCATGCAAACCCTACACACAGTTCGAAACTGGCACTCTGCATGGGTTAGTGTAAACTGTCGTTTGTTCAAACGAGTTTGAGACCTACCTCTTTTTTTTTTTTTCTCAATTATAAAAGTCGAATATTTATTATCTGATAAGTAAGAAGATGTTTGGTGGGGATTAAAATTAGATTTTTAGTGGAATGTGATAGAAGTTTTTGAAATGCGTGGTTAAAAAGACGTGAGATTCATGAAATATGTGGTTAATATAAATTGTTTGACTTTGATTTGGATTAAAATCAAGTTTTAATCCGGCTCAAACAAGCCATAAAAGTAAAACAAAAAAGAGCGGATATGTGGCCTCATTTCCTGTCAATAATTAATTTTAACTAGCTCAAGTTTCCTCGATTATAAAGTTGATCATTTTTTAATTACTTACTCTTAAGTTTCATCGACAGGGAAAGTTTTTTAAATTATATTTCATTAGGTAGAGGTCGGTAGCCCTCCAAAGCAAGCCACTACACATAATCAAGGGCAGAGTCGGGGGGACAAAAAAATATTTTTATACTAGCCTGAAATATTGAAAAAGAAAAAGCGATTTAAATACGTCTCTAGTATATATCTCCTTAATATATCTCTAGTATATGTATAGTCTCGTACTCCTTTAACAATGTGAATAACTAAATTTAAATAAATAGAATTTTTTATTAGTTAAATAGTTAAATCTTAAAATAACTAACTTATTTATTATCAAAACAAGTTATTTTGAACTTTAAAATAATATTGTAATAACTTATCTAAACATGTTCGAAATAAGTAACAATCACAACTTAAAAATGGAATTTTCAAGATAGTTAAAACATATGGAAAATATATATATATATAATTTCCAAGGAGGCACGGGTGCTCCGTTAATTTCTCCAACGCAATCCCACTTCCCACCGCTTCTTCTTAGTTCTTCCTCAGTCAATCACTATAGTATTTTGTCTATGTATGTAAACCTCAATTTTCTGCATTGGCATACATGATAGTGCAACTTGAACTTAGTGCCACTAGCTACTTTATTCTTATTTAGTAGTTGATGTAGGTGAAGCGTAAAATATTTGAACGTACGATCAAAATTTGTTGATTTTTAAAAATGACAAGGATTGACAATCGTTGATTCGTAGAAAGTTTTGAGAATTTATCATCGATCGACAAATTATTGATTTCGCAAAATAACAATATTCAGATCAAAAGAATTGAAAAACTCTCAATTTAATAGACAATTAAATAACTAGGAAAATTGAAAACCTTAAACTTTCAACAAGATTTATTATTCCTAACTAGTTCATTGATAGATACATGAATTAATCTAAAATCTGATAAGTTGTAATAATACTGAAAAATCATAAACTAAATTCCGTAGTATGAAATATGATAAACTGTAATAATATTGAAAAATCACACCGAAATATATTCGAAATAAACACTCATTTATCCATCAACATCGATATACATGGCAAAGATATTCATATCTAATAAATCTAAAATTCTATAATTCTGATCATATGTATACAGAGTTGTCTAAAGGTTATATTCTAATCATATACTATGAAAACACATTCATAAGAGTACAGAGAGGGTAAAATTACCATAAGTGATCATATTCTATGGAAACACTGTTGGGTTTTTGATACCCAATATATTCGGGCTATGATTTAAAATAGTTGACAGATAATATCGATATCATAGTCTTGGCTGGACTCGGAAGTAACCTACACTTATGGATGGTCCAAGTAGTAGTTGGGTTATTAGATTGTGGGTTTGGGTTAATTGGTAGCCCATTTGTTGGTTTAGGCTTTAGTTTATCGTGGCCCATATTGTTAGCCCAATTAAGGGATCTAACATCCAATCTATATATTCATCATACAGCAGCCTTTTTGCATGGTGTGTGTGTGTGTGTGTGTATTTTGTGCAAAAGGAGGGAAGAGAGAGCCAAGAGAAGAGATGGCCAACGTGAGGAGGTAACCGGCTTGGGGGTATTTGGAGTGATTCCTACCATTATTACCTCTTCTTCTTCCTATCACCATCGCCATCCATTCCTCTTTGTGGGGTTTGGGAGAAGACTTGTGGCAACCATAGTGAAGGTGACATTTTAGGTCGAGCCTTGGTAGATGTGGTATTCGTTTGATTGATTTCTGAGCCCGGATCAATAGATTTCTCGAAGGTTTTCGTGACAAATGGTATCGGAGCTTGAGTTGTAAGGAAATCTGTGATTTTTTGTTTTTGCATTTTTCGGACAAACTAGAGGGCGGATAGAGAAATGGACACCATCGCAGGACTCAGCAGGTAGAGAAGATGTCGGAAGGGTCACATGCTGCCGGAGCCACTGACACGTGGAAAATTCGGCGAGCAGGTGGCCGGCGCGTCGGTCAGAATCCTGCGATGGTGCCGAAAGATAGTTTGTTCCCGACAACAAGACGGACCCTACGGTGTTGTCAGATTTCTGTTTCGAGCAATACAGTGAAAGTTGGATGATTTTGACCTTGGAGGTTCGGGTGCTGTTTTGTGTTGCCGTGGTTGCCGGAGACTTTAGAACGAATAGTGATGGTCCTAAAATGGTGAATTTGCATCTCTTGACATTTACGGACCTTTAGAGGTGGTCCGCTCGGTATCGTATTATTTCCCTTTTGTTACTGCAGTTATAATTATCGTATAGGATAATAATTTATTTTTTACATTAGAAGTCATCGTGTGGGGTGACGTTAGGTTTGGGATTACCGTGAAGGGGTAATCATTGCTTGTTGCTAGACCTACGAATTACTTGTTAATTATTTGTCTTGAATTATTTGTAAATTTGTTGCCAATTAAATTTTTT
>CADEPD010066804.1:0-11151 GCA_902829195.1 Fraxinus dipetala
GGCTTATAATCTCTTTATATTTGAAGTCAAACAAATACTTGATTGACTAATTGTCTCGAGATTAGTGGTAAAATCTTATTTTCCTATTCTCGCTTGAAATAATCCAACTACTAGGACTTCTGCACAATGTTTGGTTTAGCTACATGCGTTTTTTGATAATTACCTCGGTTTTCATATATAAGTGCTATTTGTGTCAATTTCCCATCTACCTTGGGCACCATTGAAGGACCAAAAGGCAGTTATGATAGACCTCTTGCCTTTAGGCCCGTGCTTAAAAAATTGTTGATACTTCCAACTTGAAAAATCAGTGGCAACCACCAACCAGTGTGTGGACAATAAAGCTTCCTCTCTGTTAAGACACAAAAGAAAAAAATCTCAACCATTAAAAAGAAATCTTGATTGAGCTCTAAATTTTTATAAATCAGAGTCCACAGAAATGGCAGCTTCGGCCGGAGGATCCATTACTGTTTCGAGCTTTCCATCTTCTTCTTCTTCATTCAGCCATAAATCCAGGCCGCGTTCCAGCCTTCCACGGGTATTCACAACTAATTTTGTATATATGCACATACACACACAGCTTTCCATGTTACTTTTTTTCTCTAGTAATCTATTAGCGTCGAGTGGCAATTGAGGAGGAACTCTATTAATGTAATTAACTAGCTTGACTCTCGAACGTACAAGTTTGAGAGTAGGAACTCGCAATTCTCACATTCAAATTCTTGGATAGTTACTGGTAGCCATGAATTCGGCACACCCTGTGTACAGATTTTCACCTTTTTCGCGTTAAAACATCCTAATATGGTGTGCGACAATGTCAAATTTGGTTATGAAAGAAACTTTTGTCTACATGAAACAGGCGATTAAACTAGTCAATCCAAGGCAGCGAAATATAGCCTGCTTGGCAATTCAAGAATCACCTACATCCGCAGGTGGTTTCTTAATGAATCTGTGAAATAATGTACCAGTAATGTTACAAATAGATTTTGTTTTTCAAAATAGAAGTGGCCTTATCTTCCATATATTTATAACTGTAAAACTAGTTGCTGCTGAAACAAAGGAGAAAAGGGAGGAGAAGCCAGCTGAAGAAACAGCACCCTCGAAGCCAAAGCCAAAGGCTGCAACCAAAGCTCCAGCCAAGGCTTTGCCTGAGTTGATGGAAGAGGATGTTATCCCTACACTCAAAACCACTCTACAAGCTCAAGATGATATCTCGAAACTCGAACTATCTTTTAATGATAACAAGGTCAGCTCTATACATGGGATCCATACCTATAAACGCACACCATTACGGAAGAAACAAACTCATTTATCTAAATTAATGTTTTCAATACCGATACGCCTTCTCAAGTGCAAGATTGAAATCACCACCTCCTTTTGTTCTAGTGACGCATTAAACCAGTACTTCATAGAAAAACTTTTAACTTTTAAAGAGGCACTGCGTCTTCAACCAGAAAGGACAATAAAACCCAGTATTTTGCTGATTTGTACTTCTTGAATGAAACTATATGGACAGTTGGAAGGTTCATTTCTTAAGAAGGGCAACACCTACTCATTTTGGGCATTTTTCCCTGATGGAAATCTCACAGGTATGTCTAATATTTATAAATTAAACCATGTTTTGCTTGTTGAACTCAGTAGTTTTCTGGTGACAGGTCCCAAAGGTTTCTCTCTGTCTTCGTACGGGACGGAAGTGAGCACTGTTGAGCCATTTCTAGTTGATGAGAAGAAACCAACGGCCAAACATGTTGTATTCTGGGTTGAAAAGCGTTTGGCTGCTCAAGGAATTATTCCAGTGTGGAATGATTGACAATTCTCTGAGTAACAATACCTGCAACTTTTTCATTTTTGTTGATGATGATCTAGCATCTTGTAAATGAAACTAATTTTTATATTATTTGCATAAAAAATAATTGATTTAATTTAGGAATATTCGCCTGATACTATATTTTCAGCTAATATAGATTATTGGAGCAAAATACAGTCTACATATACCAATCAACCAAAAGAAATTCAAAAATATAAAAGAATCATGGTATCTGCGGCAATGCAAGTAAATATTAAAACCTCCAACTTACTTTTACCTGACAATTATGTACAGAACTAATAACCGTTTTACCCAACGAAATAAAATATAAAGGCTCTTTAAAAAATAAACAGTTCATAGAAAGTTCGACAGTTTATTTCGCTATAAATATATACGTAAAATGTGCCAACTAAAGTGAAGCAGTCAGAAACATTATTAGTATCTAAAGGAAAGAGAACCTCTCAAGATTGATTTGGCATCGTCATCCGCATCCGCATAGATGTTTGAGGAAGAATGGAATTAGCAAGCTCTTCATTCAGTTTCACGGGAAATGGTGGCATCTGCTTTGGGAGTGCTGCCTTCTTTGCCTCAATCCTATAATTGGCACAATCTTTGTTATGATTTGTTATTATCTAAACATGTACCATGTATATCTTCATATTAATGAGAGAGCAAAGAGAAATGATAGGTATAATTCACGATCTCTGCAAGCATACCGGAATATAAATATAAAACAGTTACAAGACAACAGTATCAATGACTTGATCTCAATGTGCTTACTATTGATTTGTGTGTTTGATGCGGGTGTTGATGAGTACAAATGATTTCTACTTTCAAATGCAAAGTATAGGCTATGCTCATTCATTTTCGCATAAACAATCATGCAGACCCAAAAATTAAGACAGCTGCAAAAGGACCTTCAGTTATTTGTCATTTATGAGTTACCTTCCTCAGTTGTTCACGTGTTCTCTACTAAAGAGTACCCAAAAAAAAAAAAAAATGTATCCCAGTCAAAGAAGGAAAGTAAGAAACAGAACAGAGTAAGTTTATTGTCTTTTTTCAGTAGCTGGAGGTTAGGCATAGGCGCATACCCCCTCCCCCCCTCTTAAGGTTGTACTCTTATTTTATGATGATAATAATAATAAAATATGCCACCATACGTGATTTTAATATTGGGAAAGAAAAAAAAAGTTACACAAGGGGAAATCTGGCTGGCCATTTGAAAATCTTCCATCGTCTAGAGAAAAGAATAAAGTGGCAAACCCCTCGGTGAACTTTGGCTACAATTCTCAGTCACCAAAACAAAATAAATAAAATTAAGAATGAAGAAAGAAATTAGTCTCACGTCTATTGAAAACAGGCAAACAATCAGGAACGACCAAAGTAGTACTTGAATAAAATGAAATGATAATGGTAATGAGCTGCAGCAAAGGTGAGAAAGTATTTTGTACAAGCACGAAATTAGTGCATCTATTCTTTGCTAACGATCAAGTGATACCAAAAGAGATGTCCAATAAAAACACACAACGCATAAGAGCAGAGTGCAAACGTACTCATTTAACATAGTTAGAATATTGTTTCGAGTTCGGCATAAGAGGTTGATGTTCTCATGTATCTGCATCAAGTAGAGCAAGAAAAATATGTCAATATCATCGGGTCACCGCTAGAAATGATGCTTTGCTGCCATGCTGCCAATGAAGCCAATAAATCAAAGTGATTTTAACTTGGGTGTATCTATTTGGCCTAGGCATTTAGTTTGTAGAGCACATGGTAATGCATACATCAAAATAGAACCCTAGTTAGAGATCCAATATACACAGTTCCTGGACAGAAAATGGATTTTACAGTCTGATATACCCATATTATGGTAGAATCTCTTTATTTCCTCGGTCAGAAAATCAAATAATCCTACTGACCTTCATTTTCTGAACATTCTTTGGTGTCGTCCTAACCTGAAAGAATCTAACTAGTTGTACACATTAATCTCCATGTTGCAACATCTAATATATGCATAGTCTGGAAGCCTTTAATCTTCAATAAAAATGACAAAGATCGGGTTTGTTTGGACTCCAAACACACAACATTAACCCTCTTTCTATATAAATTAATCTTGGAATGGACAACTGCTCTATCAATGTACTTATCGGTCCAATTATTCTGTTGAAATACGTCGAGCCAAGTAAATTACCAAAATAAATTATTCTGCTACCAGTAGAGCAATGAATATTTGAATAGCAGCTCGGACATCTATCAGCAACTGATGGAAGAAGAATATACGGGTTCTTGTGTTAAGTGGTCATTGAATAGAAGCACATAATAGCACTCTACATACTTTGGCTAGCTACAAATTTCTTTTACAGCAGTTCAAAAACTAAATATAGATAACTGCAGATTACCTTGAGAGCAGCAAAGTTTGCAGAAATTTGATTGAAGGCTTGAGCATTTTGTTCAAGAAGCTGTCCAGTTGCTCCACCAATGTCTGCAATTAACAAATTTTATAGACCCTTCAAATATATAACCAAGGAACTGATCCATGAAAAAATAAAAGGAAAAATGGATATGACGTCAATGGCCCTGCCCAATAATCTCACAGGTATAGAGGGGAGGTAATTCCTCTTCATTGATTTTAATCTCATATATGCCCTATATTCTTTCACAAACTTCTAATAGGGATCTAATCAAGATAACATTATGAAAAATGATAGAATTGACCAAGTAAGCAAAATTTCCATGTTGAACATCTACTTCCCCTCAAAAGATCATTCACACCATAAACGAAATGTTATTAATCACCTAAACCTCAACTATAAAAAATTCTCTAATTGCTGCTTTGAATTTGGAATCTGACATAGAGCTCAGGGATTGTTTTGGTTACCAAGGTAATCTTGGATGAGAGCCACAAGTCTAGAGAAAGAGGGGCAATTTGCAAGAAAGCAGGGAGGATCACTGGTAACATACAAAGCTTAACATGAAATCAAGCCTGCAATTTTATGCTAATTACCCTAATATATATATCATTATTCCAATCGGTTGTGAAGAGGGAGTTGCAAACTTTTATAGATGTTGTGAGAGAAATAAATTCTTGATATTTAGAAATCATAATCTTGGGATGCTTAAACAAAAATAAAACAAGATTCTGAGTTGACACACGTGGGATGACTAGACAGTGGAACTAAGTAAAATGGTAAACAAGCCCCTGGTCATTCCTTGCAAATATATTATTTCCTTTCTTTGTAATCAAGAGAGAGCGGCCTACCTTTGTATGAGATTCCATCATCATTGTCGATTGACAGCACTGGCTGAGTATGGGTTGCAACTTGAGAAGATCTTGGCAAAGAAGCATTAGCTTTTTCCTGGGAATCTCAAAAATCAATGATATAAATTATTGAACGGTAATGTCTTTTGAAGTAAATAGAAACAGAAATGGCCGATAGCATAAGCTTGAAACTATTCCAAGCATCAGGACTATTAGGTGATACAACAGAAAACTAGACTAACAGTAGTTTGAAATATTGATGCTGCAGGCGCCTGGTGCTCTTTTTGTATACGAAGGATTTCTTTCCCATGATCACTTTCGCTAATATTTAATCAAAAATAGAGAAGGGGAGGCCTTCACAATTTGACAACTACAAAATTGAATACGATACTAATCTAAACAAAACAATGATATCATTAGCTCAAGGGCACTGCTGGCCCGAAATAAAAAATTAACGATATCCAATCTGCAATCAGATCCATAGCTAGACCCAAAAATGGATAAAAAGAGGTCCAAACAGGCCCCTTGGGTATGATAGAAAACATGTAGTTTTCCTAGTACCCTGCCTTGCATTGATTAACATCCATTACCTGGTTCAATCTGGCTTGCATTATCCAAACTGATGATGATTAGTTTAATGTGAAACACTCAGATTACGACTTCCTTCTATTCACAAACAAAACACTTCGTTAAGATTCCAAAAGTTCACTGTCGGATGAATGAATAAACCAATTAACCATTGAGATTGACCTTGCAATACACCACAATCTGTTGTACCATGTAACAGATGCAGCTATGAACTAGTATTATTTAAGAGCATTATTAGCATTTATATTAAATGCCCTACCAGCAATTACTCTTTTACAGGAAATAGCATGGCCCACTATATAATGAGATTCTTCTTTAGCTTTCTCTTTATGATATGCGGCTTCAGTGGGTTCCTATTGTCCATAACAACAAATGTACCACCCTGATTGCTTGTTAACTTCTAAGTGTACATCTAGCTAAACACAAACAAAGTAAGATATTTGTTTATCTTAATTGTTGTTTCTTTCCAGCTGAGAGTTCATCTCTTTTGACACTTGAAACTTTGCTATTAAGAGCTGTGCCAGCCTGTGCATGGCTACAAACATATACATTGAGTAGTAAAGATGTCCATTGGAGAATTAGTTAATATGCAGAAGACATAGGAAATAAAGAAAGAAGTGACTCGTAGTATACACACAAACAACAGGGAAAGATAATTGAATGCAATAATCAACTACCTTTTTGTCTTTATTTTTCCTCAATGACTTTTGATCATCTTTCCTTTGCTTTCCATATTCCTTCTTCTGTGAAACAGCAAACAGAATTTGTCAGAATTGCCATGAGTTAACTGAAAAGATATAATAAAACAACCAGAGAGTGGGCTTCCAATTAACTTCTTTCTAGGCTTTCTAGCTCTTATTATACATCACTGTGCAAATTACATATTCTCAACGATCAAATTTGCTTCTAATCATTTCATTCTCTCAGTTTTGTCTCTCTCTTTTCCAAGAATACTAAATATATATCTCGTCAATCACTTTCACCATTTGTAATACAGTTCATTACTTTGAGTGTGTGAAAATCAAAAACGTTTGAGTTGATTTCACGTTATATAAC
This sequence comes from Fraxinus dipetala, assembly GCA_902829195.1. Classification (NCBI taxonomy): domain Eukaryota; kingdom Viridiplantae; phylum Streptophyta; class Magnoliopsida; order Lamiales; family Oleaceae; genus Fraxinus; species Fraxinus dipetala. Next base: position 6,705 of record CADEPD010066804.1, read on the forward strand.
TGAAATCACAGAATATATTTTTTCACATACAACCTCATGCCAGCCAAGCGTCCTTTACTTGGGAGTTGGAGGTTCATTGCCACTATCACCAAGTTCCATGAAAAACCAATAATTGAATCAACACACCAAAACAACTATTATTGCCGAACTTTAAACATTACAAATTACTTACAAGTACTTCTTGCCCAATATTTCAAGAACTAGCATGTATGTATTTGTATTTTCTATATCACTAATCAAGTGCCTGCCTTTGTGCATCTGATGAGACTGTTCCTTTTTCCTTGTTATTTTTGTACATGTCAGTGATCCCTTAAATGTGTGACTCAAAAAGTTTTTTGAAATTTTACATTATCAGTATAAGTTCATTCAAAAAATGAAAAGCCAAAATATATATAGTCTTCAAATGTCCTGGTGCTGCATTTCTAAATAAGTAAAAACTTTCAATGAAAAGAAAATTTGAGTGCAGGAACTGCTTTGCCGTTGCTGGAACCCATTTACTTTCATCCAGGGGAAAGAACTTAAATTGACAGCTTTGATTCCCTTGAAGAAAGACAGCATTGCCTGTGGCTATACAAGCCGCCATAGACCTTCACAGTAGTCCTGGTGGTATTTACAAGAAGGAACATTTTTTTAAAATATGGAGACATAAGTTCAAATTTTGCAGATAGTCTTCTTTACATGTTAGCATCACTGATTATTGGGAAAGAACCTTGTTATCAGTTATTCTTGATCTAGAGTTGAATTTAGAATCTGATATCAGAAATTCTTTGCTTTTTCTGAGATTATGTTTCTCATTATAATAGCTGGGCCAAATGCTATGTAGCCCACTGATGTTTAACACAGTCTATGAAGCAATACATGGTATTAAAAGATAAGTTAAATTAAATGTGGGGTTATGGGAACCACATTTAATTGGACCTACCAAGTATGGCCACGTAGACTCGTGTTAAATCACGAGTTGGGCTACGAAGCATTACTCAATTAAAATGTTATAGAACAAAAAGAAAAAAGATATATGACCACCTAGCAAGCTTTACAGACTATCGACATCTAAAAACCTTGTGGATGTGCATGCATATTATATGGAACATCACGAACTGTCTATGTAACAAAGAGTTATATGTAATCAAACCAGAAATCATAAGAAGAACAGAAACGAAAACGAAGAGCTCACAGTCATCCATTTGCAGCGCAATGCCACATCACGAACTGTCTTATCATTTAACTGCTGAGCAATTTTAGCATATCGAACTATGATAGTGTCTGAGGTGTATCTGCAAAAGTTACATTGTTTTATCAGATCAAAGTGTATCGTCCATGCATGAGCAACGAGATGCAACACAGAAACAATTCCATACAGAGACACTATAAATAGCCAATCTAAATTGGCACTAAATATGTCAAAAGTAATATATAGTACGAGAATTCAGATTGCTGCACTGGTTTCACAAAGACCAATGCCTTCCAAAACTGATTGGAGATGAGAGGTAATGTACTTAAGGTTAATGAATTGAACTGAACTAGAACATTTCTAGTTTAACTCAAAACATTCTTGCATTATAAAGGAACGTTCCATCTAGGGAATGTCGGCATTATTTACAAGTCTTGGATATCCTCTGTCATGATCGCAGTGATATAGTAATGTAAAATCTTGATTTGTTTCCCTTTTCCTTTTTAGTTCATAAAATTCAGCTGAGACTCATACGTACATTTGATATTTTCTGAAGTTGAAAAGCGAGAGCAATTATTTTATATTGATTTTGTTCAAATGATAATTTGATCTCCAGAAGGCAAAAAAAAAAAAAAAAGTTAATCTTACTTTAAACTATCCTCTAAATTCGCCATCTCATTTTTCCCAAATGTTTACTGGAAATGTGCTGCAAGTACTATAAATGAAGCTTATGGATCTGCAATAACATTTTATTGGACTACATCATTCCTCAGTTCTAAAATTTCAATCTTCTTGAACAAAAAATACAGTTCCGCTGCAAATTAATTTTCCAAGAAATACAATTCCATATTGAATGTGTCCAATCCACGGGATTCCACCATCAGAAACATTTCTCAGACAAAGAGACACGAAATACAGTAAATTCTAATCCCAAGAATTCAATGAATTTCCAGAACTGAAAACCAGAACTTTTACAAAAACCGACACATGCACATATATCATATAATTATATAAATATATAACATAATTTCAGTCAGCAAAAGATAAATATGATTCAATTTAGAAAAAGAATTGGCTGACTTGGAGAGCAAATCTTCAAGGACGTTCGTCATTAGACCATTTGACAGAGAGGCCGGAGTTATAACTGAGGGCAACCTGAGAAGGACCCCACAAGGAGTTATCAGGAACCGGGAGGCCATTACTGGTGGCGCAGATCACATCCAGTTGTTCACGAGTCTTGTAATTATCAAAATTGTTTCCATGACCATCGGAAGGATTCCCAGTCGCCGCCATCTATGATCTAAATCTTAATCAATTTGCTCTAGAGTGTTTTTGGGATTTTGTATTTCCAAATTTGACGTTAAGTGAATTGAACAGGTTGCGTGTTACTTTGAAAAAGTAGAATCTGTCTGAAAATAATTTAGCTGACAAGAGATTGCGATCTGGTTCGGTAGAGATTAAAAGTCAATTAAAATGAAAATATAGCCGTTATTAGGTCTCACTCGTCTAATAAAAGTCAACAATAACGACTAATTTTTCAATTTTAATCCGATTTTAATCTGTATCAAACACACTCTAAAAATTATTTTTATAAAGGGAAAAAAATTAGGACTATTGCAATAAAATATTCGTATGAATTCGAGTATTCGAGTAAAGGAGCAGGTTGCTACTTTTAAGAAAATAGCTAAAAAGCCCCCCGTTAATAACTCTTTTTGTGTGTAATCATATATGACATTTAGAGAAATAACAAAGAAAATAAAATGTAGGATTTATCCACCACCCGCACCCACCTCACGTCTTTCGTATTTTTTACCCTTACCTCTAGCTTCTTAAGGAAAGAAAAAACATAAAACCTTAGGCAAAACATGATAACTCCTATAAAAGATTCTCCAACAAAAAAACTCATGAGAAGTAAAATCCATCTAAATGTCACGTAAAAAATCCACAATACATCAAAACCCAACTACTTAACACCCTTGGCACAGTTGGAAGGATTCAAGGAATCATTGCTCAGATTGAAACAACCCCATGAAATCAAATAACAATAAGTGTCACATCTAAAAATATAATACACGTCTTAAAACTGCAAGAGTTAAAAAGGTATATGACTCTTATCATAATCCCTTTAGGATGTTACTAAATGTATAAAGAATACCCGATGGTTACATTAGTTGAGCGGAATTCCAATATCTCTGAACAAAAATTCTGACTCAAAAGTTGGATATTTGCACCATTCATGCATATTATCTCCGCTAAATTGTTTATTAGTTGTTCATATTTCCTATTTTAATGAATTACAGGTAGCGTCTTTTGGCTATCAGGTCCTCTGCTGTGAAAGGTGCTGTTGGAGTCATTTTTGGTCCACATGGATGTGAGTTTTGTTAGGCTTACAGCTGGATTTTTGAAAAGTTGCTGCTGCTGCTCTCCTCTCCCCTACATGCAAGCACAAATGGCTTGCTTGATTCTATCAAGTCAGTTATAATTTGCTTAAATTGATAGTGGAATCAAACCTGGGATTTGATGCCAACGGTTGTGAAAACTATGTCAGTCAAGTAGAAAACCAGACTATGGATATTGGCATCGGTGCGACGCATCTTGCATTGTAGAGTTCGCAAACTACACCTAATGGTTTTGCACAAAAATGTATGTACATGCATACGCATTCATAGACACCTGTAAAACCTCGCCGTGTATGTATGTATGTATACATTCAAAACAGATACGTAAAATTTCGATCAGATCTTCTTGAAGGAATATAAAGGTGAAAGATCAGAACACAAATTTGAAGGCTGGACTTGTAGAATCAATATGCATTGAGCCAGTGAATGCTATGAATTTCCCTATAGCTTAATCATAATCTGTTTTAAAGTGCCGCAGCTTAAATTTAGGAACTTGATGTTCATAGGCAATGTAGCCCAAGGTTTGAGATCATCCTAGTCATAATTGGACCACATAATGTATTTAGTTGTTCGTTAGCTAAAATCATGTTATCTAATAGATGATACATATGGAACTAATATAAATTTATGACCATGAATTGCCATAAATAATGGAATCACCAGATATTCAACTAAGAACTATTGTCAAAATTGATAAAGGACCAATAAGAGTTAAAAGAAAAAAAATGAGAAAATTCTACATATTTCCAAAAACATATATACAGTACATATATTCTTTTACAAAAAATACAGCAAATAAAAGCACACACAACAATTGCACGCACAAAGAATTGGGATGTGGGCTGACTTGGAGAGCAAATCTTCAAGTATGGACTGT
>CADEPD010066805.1:0-12994 GCA_902829195.1 Fraxinus dipetala
CACTCTACAAGCTCAAGATGATATCTCAGAACTTGAACTATCATTTAATGACAACAAGGTCAGTTACAAATGCAAAATGCATAAAATTATTTCCAAATAAAATTAGATATAAATATTGTCCCCCCTCATCTGAAAGTTTAAATTGTTAAAGAAAAAAAAAATTAGATTACGCTTCAACTTACCTTTCTTGTGTGATTCATTTTTTACAATCTAACACATTCACTATTTTCATAAATAAGTGGCATGGAGATTTCATATCAAGAAATGTATCCGCTCTGATACTACCACGTCGAGCCCAATATTTAAAATATGTATTCAACAAGTAAGGCCAATAAAGCTCAATGTTTTGCCTGATTTGTAATTGTTGAATGAATTAATACATGGCAGTTGGAAGGTTCATTTTTTAAGGAGAGCAACCCATATTCATTTTGGGCATTCTTCCCTGATGGAAATCTCACAGGTATGTCTAATTTTTAATATTTCGAAAGTAAATTAACCCTGTTTGGCTTGGTATATAAATATAATTTATATGTTTTTGGGTGACAGGTCCCAAAGGTTTCTCTCTATCTTCATATGGGACAGGAGTGAGCACTGTAGAGCCATTTCTAGTTGATGAGAAAAGACCAACAGCCAAACATGTTGTATTCTGGGTTGAGAAGCGTTTGGCTGCTCAAGGAATAATTCCAGTGTGGAATGAGTAACAAATCTTCAATAACAATACCAGCAACGTTTCCATTTTTGCTGCTGCTGATGATCTAGCATCTTGTAAATGAAATTAATTGTTTATATTATTTGCATACACTTCTTTTACATAAAAAATAATTCTTTTAATTTAGGAATATGTGATTACCGTCCGCCGCTCCGCTTTATACCATATTTCCGGCTATTAGATTGGAGCACTATAAAGTATACATTACCAATCAACTGGAAGAGATTCAGAAATATAAAGCATCTAGGTAAATGCAGCCTGTAATTAAATAGTAAAACCTCCAACTTATTTTACCTGACAATTATTTACACATGCTATAAAAACTTCTCTTAACAGATCATCCAGCAGAACACAACGAAATAAAAAAGGTGCATAAGAAATAAACAGTCAATAGAAAATTCGACTCTGACTGGACTACCTAGGCAGTTTATTTTGCTATACATAAATATGTAGAAGGTGCCAACTAAAGCGAAGCAGTCAGAAGCATCATTACTATGTAAGGAAGGAGAACCTCTCAAGATTGATTAGGTTGCATTGGCATTGGCATTGGCATTGGCATTGGCATTGGCAAGGATGTTTGAGGAAGAATGGAGTTGGCAAGCTCTTCATTCAGTTTCACAGGAAATGGTGGCATCGGCATTGGGAGTTCCGACATCTTCGCCTCGATCCTATAAGTGGCATAATCAATGTGATGATTTGTTATTATGCATATCTTCACATGTGTCATGTATATCTTCGTACTGATGAAAGAGGAAAGAGAGATAAATCTAAAAATTTGCAAGATAACAGTCAATGACATGATCTCAATGTGCATATTGTTGATTTGTGTGTGTTTGTCGGGGGTGGTGGGGCGTTGATGAGCACAAATGATTTCTACTTTTAAATGAAAAATATAGGCTATGTTCATTCATTTTCCAATAAACTATCAAATACAGACCCAAAAATTCAAGACGGCTGCAAAAAAGACCTTTAGTTGTCCATCAATATTATGGGAGTTACCCTAAAACAGTCGTTCACACGTTCTCTACTAAGATTGTATCTTGACTTGGGACTGCTATCTTATCTTAATCCTAAAGTCTTGAGAGAAATAATCATATGTATCACAGACAGAAAGCACAGTTTCAGGTTTTGGGTATAAGTTTTCACATTGTGACAAACAATATATTATATCCTTTCGAAGATGGCTGGAGGAATTTTAAGATCCCAGTCAATGAAGGAAGCTGAAAGGGGTAGGTTTATTGTCTTCTTCTAGAGGTTAGGCACGGCCCTCCTCTTAAGGTCGTACTCTTATTTTATGATTTTAATTAAATAAGCCACCTAGTGTGGTTTTAATTGAAAGAAAGGAAACAGAAGGGAAAATCTGGCTGGCCAATTCGCAATACATCTAGAGAAAATAACTAAGTAGCAAACTCCTTAGGGAACTTCTGCTGCAATTCTCAGTCAACACAACCAAATATATAAAAATAAGAATGAAGCAAGAAATTAGTCTCACATCAATTCATAACAGGCAAATATATTCGGGAATGATCAAAGTAGAACTAGAGCAAAGGGAGGAAACATTTTATACTAGAATGAAATAAGTGCATCTCTTCTTTGCTAACAATCAAGTGATACAGACAGTATACGTACTCATTTAATATTGTTAGGATGTTGTTTCGAGTTTGGCAGAAGAGATTGATATTCTCCTGTATCTGCATGCAAGTAGAACGAGAAAAATAATGTTAATATCATCAGGTCACTGCTAGAAATGATGCTTTTCTGTCATGCTTCCAATGAAGCCAATCAATCAAAGTGATTTTAACTTGCATTGCATCCATTTGGCCTAGGCATTGAGTTTGTAGAGCAGATGAAATGCATAAATAGAATCCAAGTAAGAGATCAATGATATATAGTTCCTGGACAGAAAATGAAGTTTACAGTCTGATATACCCATATTATGGTAGAATCTCTTTAATTCCTCAGTCAGCTATTCAAATAATCCTACCGACCCTCATTTTCTGAATACTCATCAGGTCATCCTAACCTGACAGAATCTAATCAGTTGCACACATTAATCCCCATGCTGCAACATCTAGTACAAGCATAGTCTGGATGCCTTTATTCTCCACTAATAATGAAGAAGAATGGGTTTGTTTGGAAGTCTCAGCACACAAGATTAACCCTCGTTCTATATAACTTGATCTTACAATAGACAACTGCTCTAACAATATACTGTTCGGTCCAATTGTTCTGTTGAAATACATTGGGCTGAGTAAATTGCCAAAACAAATTATCCTGCTACCAGTGTAGAGCAATTAATATTTGAATAACAGCTCAGACATCTATCAGCAACTGATGAAAGACAAATATACAGGTTTTTGTATTAAAAAGTCATTAGGTAGAAGCACATAATAGCAATTTACATACATTTTATTGGTAAAATTTCTTCTACAGCAGTTCAAAAACTAAATATTATCGCAGATTACCTTGAAAGCAGCAAAGTTTGCAGAAATTTGATCCAAGGCGTGAGCATTTTGCTCGAGAAGCTGGCCAGTTGCTCCACCAATGTCTGCAATTAAAATTTTTTATATACCCTTCAAATATCTAACCATGGAAGCATATCCATGAGAAGTAGAAGGAAAAACAGACATGGCTACAATGGAACTGCCCCAGTAATCTCACAGGTAGAGAGGAGTGGTGGTATTTCCACTTCAATGAATTTAATCTCAGGTATGCCCTCTTCTCTTTCACCAAATTCTAATAGGAATCTAATCTAGATACGACATTATGAAAATGATAAAAATGACCAAGTATGCGAAATTCCATGTTGAACATCCATTCCTACCAAAAGATCATCCACATCATCACGAAATGTTAATAATCACCTAAACTTCAACTTCAAAATATTCTCTCAATGGCGCTGTGAATTTGGAATCTAACATAGATCTTAGGGATTGTTTAGATTACCAAGGTAATCTTGGGCGAGAGCTCCCACGCTGGAGAGAGGAGGCAATTAGCAAGAAAGCAGGGAGGATTACTTTTAATATACAAAGCTTACCATTATATCAAGCCAATTTTATGCTAATTACCCTATATCATATCATCATTCCAATCGGTTGCGAAGAGGGAGTTGCAAACTTTTTATAGACATCAAGAGAGAAATCAGAAATCATAATCTTGGGATGCTTAAACAAAAATTCTGAGTTCTGACCCATATGGTTAAGTAAATGGCAAAACAAGCCCCTAGTCATTCAGAGAAAGGGAAACCTTTATATGAGATTTCATCATCATCGTAGATTGACAGCACCGTCTGAGTATGGGGAGGGCCATTGGAACGATTTGCAACTTGAGAAGATCTTGGCAAAGAATCTCTAGCTTTTACCTGAGAATCCCAATAAAAATAAATAAATAAATACAAATTATTCAATGGTAATGTCTATTGAAGTAAATAAAAACAGAAATGACTGACAACATAAGCTTGAAATAATTCCGAGCATCAGGACTATTGGGTTATACGACGGAGGATTAGACTAACAACAGTTTTGAGATGTTGATGCTGCAGGTGCCTGGAGTTCTTTTTTTATCCCAAGGATTTCTTTCCCATGATCGCTTTTGCTGGTATGTAATCAAATAGAGAAGGGAAGAACTTTACAATTTGACAACTAAAAAACTGAACGGCATACTGATCTAAACAAAACATCATTAGCATCCTATCAGTAGCTCAAGGGCATTGCTGCCCCCAAAATCTACAAATACAGATATGCGTAACAACATTAAATCTGCAACCAGATCCACAGCTAGACCCAAAAATGGCTACAAAGAGGCCCAAACAGGCCCCTTGAATGGGATTGAAAACATACAGTTTTCCTATCAGGCCTTGCATAAATTAACCATCCATTACTCTGTATCCATCTGGCTTGCATTATCCAAACTGATTATGATTAGTTTACTGTGAAATAATCAGATTAGAACTTCGTTTCAATTATAGATTCACAAACAAAACTCTTCATTAAGAAAGATAGTCAGATGAATGAATAAAGTAACGATTGGGAGTGACCTTCCAATACACCATTACCTGTGGTGCCATGTAACAGATTCAGCTGGAAACTAGTATTCTTAAGATCATTATGAACATTTATATTAAAATCCCTACCAGCAATTACTCTTTTACAGGAAAAGGCATGGCCCAGTATATAATGAGATTCTTCTTTAGCTTTCTCATTATGACCTGCGGCTTCAGTGGGTCCCTTTTCTCCTTACAACAAAATTACGACCGTGATTGCTTGTGAACTTCTAAATTGTAAATCGAGCTAAACAAAAACAAAGTGAGAGATTTGTCTATCTTAATTGTTGTTTCTTTACAGCAGAAACTGAAAGGCTATCTATTTTGCCACTTGAAACTTTGCTATTAAGAGCTGTGCATGGATACAAACATATACATTGTGTAGTATAGATGTCCATTGGAGAATCGGTTAATTGGCAGGAGACATAGGAAAGAGAGGAAGAGGATACTTGTAGTATACACACAAACAGCTGGGGACAAATGAAAGCATGCAATACATTAACTACCTTTTTGTCTTTATTTTTTCTCAATGAATTTTGCTCTTCTTTCCTTCGCTTTCCATTTTCCTTCTTCTGCGAAATAGCAAAAACCAGTTGTGTCAGAATTTCCGTGAGTTAACTGAAAAGATATAATAAAACAACCTGAGTGTGCTTCCTATTAACTTCATTCTAGGCTTTCTTACTCTTATTATCCATCACTGAGCAAATTATGAGCTTGTTTGGGAGAGATTTTTTGAAAAGAAAAATGATTTTTTTGGAGATGTGTGGTTAAAATTTAGTAAAAAAAGTTATGGGTCCATAGATGTGTGGTTGAAAATGATTTTCAAAAAATTTCTTCCAAACAAGCTCTATGAGTCTATATTTTCTCAATGATCAAATTTGCTTCTCATCATTTTGTTGTCTCAGTTTTGTCTCTCCCTTTTCCAAGAATACTCAATATATCTCTCGTTACCACTTTCACCATTAAGTAACACAGTTCATCACTTTGAATGTGTGAAATATCAAAACGTTTGAGTTGACTTCCGCATTATATAATTGAAATCACAGAATATATGTATTTGCATGTACAATATCCCGCCAACCATTCATCCTTTACTTGGAGTTGGAGGTGCATCACCACCATCACCAGTTTTCATGAAAAACCAATAATTGCATAAACATATTAAAACTACTGCAGTTGCCAAATAATCAACATTATGAATTGATTACAATTACTTTCTTGCCCAATATTTCCGGAAGCAGAATGAATTGTTTGTATTTTCTATATCACTAATCAAATGCCTGTCTGTGTGCATAGGAGAGACTAATTCTTTTTCCTTATTTTTGTGCATGTAAGTGATCCCTTAAGTGTGACTCTCAAAGTTTTAGGAAACTTTGCATTATCAGCATTAGTTCATTCAAGAAATGAAAAGTCAAATATTTATAGTCTTTTAAATGCTCTGGTGATGCGTTTTTTAAAAGTAAAAAATTTCAAACGAAAGAAAAGAAAAGCAAATTTGGGTGTAGGAACTGCTTTGCCCTTGCTGAAACCCATTTACTTTCTTCCAGGGGAGAGGCCTTATATTGACAACATTTATTCCACTGAAGAAAGACACAGCATGTGGCTATACAAACCGCCATATGCCTATTTGCGTAATTCCATACTTACAAGAGAGATCAGAGACATTTTGAAAACATGGAGGCATAAGTTCTAATTTTGCAGAGTGTCTTCTTTACATATTGGCATCATTGGCCGTTGGGAAAGATCCTTGTTATCGGTCACTCTTGATCTAGAGTTGAGTTTAGATTTTGTTATGAAAAAATCTTTCGATCTTCTGAAATTATGTCGCTCGCGTTATTAGTTAGGCCAAATTAAACTGTCATAGAACAAACAGACATAAGACCACCTACCAAGCTTCAAAGATTATCGACATAAAAAATTCTCATGGATGTGCATGCATATCTAAATGGCACATCACGAACTGTCTATGTAACAAGAGTTACATGTGATTATAACAGAAATTATAATAAGAAAAGCAACAAAAATGAAGAGCTCACAGTCATCCATTTGCAGCGCAATGCCACATCGCGAACTGTCTTATCATTTAACTGCTGAGCAATTTTAGCATACTGAACTATGATAGTGTCTGAGGTGTATCTGCAAAAGTTACTTTTTACATCAGATTTGTCCACGCATGAGCAACAACATGCAACACAGAAAAAATTGCATATAGAGAAACTGCAAACAGTCAATCTAAATTGGCACTAATATGTCAAAAATAATGCACAGTATGGGTATTTAGATTGCTCCATTGGTTACACAAAGATCAATGCTTTTCAAAACAGATGGGAGATGAGAGGTAATGTCCTAAATGTTAATTAATTGAACTGAACTGGAACCTTTCTTAAACTCAAAACATTCTTGTATTATAAAGGAAACTTTCAACCTTGCTTACTGGAATGCCGGCATTATTTACACGTTTTGTATCTTAATTGTCATGATTGCAATGATATAGAATTGTTGGTGATGTAAAATCTTGATTTGTTTCCCTTTTCCTTTTTACTTAATAAAATTCAGCTCAGACCCATAGCTGAATTCGATATATACTGAAATTGAAAAATGAGAGCAATTGTTTTATATTTATTTTGTTCAAATGATAATTTGATCTCCAGAAGAAAACAAAAAGTTATCTTACTGTAAACTGATCCTCTAAATTTTCCATCTCATTTTCCCCAAATGTATACCGCAAATGTGCTGCAAGTACTATAATTGAAGCTTATGGATTTGTAATTAGATATTTTTGGAATACATCAATCCAAAGTCCTAAAATTTCAATCTTCCCTAACAAAAATACAGTTCCATTGCAAATTAAATTTTCCAATACATACAAGTTCGTGATAAACGAGAACATCCATGGGATTCCACCATCAAAGCATATCTTAGCCAAAAAGTCTCAATTTTTTTAGTAAAATGAGAAATCCCAGTAATTCAATGAATTTGCAAGGGATTAAAAAACAGAACTTTTATAGAAACCCGCACATGCGCATATAATGTAAATACATATTATTCCAGGTAGCAAAAGATACATATGATAAATTTAGAAAGAGAATTGGCTGACTTGGAGAGCAAATCCTCAAGAACGTGCTGTTCATCATCGGACCATTTGACAGAGAGGCCGGAGTTATAATGAAGGGCAACCTGAGAAGGGCCCACTAAGGAGTTATTGGGAACCGGAAGGCCATTACCGGTGGCGCAGATCACATCCTGTTTTTCATGATTCTTGTAATTATCAAAATTGTTTTCATGACCATCAGAAGGATTCCCAGTCGCAGCCATCTATAATCAATTTGCTCTAAAATGTTTTTGGGGATTTCATTTTCCAATTTTTGAGGTTAAATGAATTGAATAGGTCGCATGTTACTTTGAAAAAGTAGAGTCCATCTGTAAACAATTTAGCTGACGAGAGATTGAGATCGATAATTAAAAAGTATTTCTATAAAGGAGAAAAATTAAGAATGTTGCAACAAAATAGTTGTATAAATTGGAGTAAAGGAGTCGGTTGCTACTTTTAAGTGGTTAACTAAAGGGGTCCCAACAAGAACTTTTTTTGTGCATAATCATATACGAAATTCAGCGAAACACAAGCGAAAATAAAAGGAAGGACTTCCCCCCTTGTCTTTCGTCTTTTTGACCCTAATCTTGACCTTCTTAAAGAAAAGAAAAAAAACATAAAACCATGGGCAAAATATGAAAATTCCTCGAATAGATTCTCCAACCAAAAAACCCATGAAAAGTACAATCCATCTAAATGCCAAGTTAACAATCCACAACACATCAAAACCTAACTAATTAACACCCTTGGCGCAGTTGGATTCAAGGAATCATTTCTCAGACTGAAACAACCCCATGATATCAAATAACTATAACTGACCCATCTAACTATAATAAATATGTTGTAAATCTCCAAAAGTGAAAAAAGGTATTTGACTTTTATCATAATCCTTTAGGATGTTACTAAATGTATAAAGAATACCCTGTAGTTACATTAATTGAAGGGACTTTCAATATTTCTGATCAAAATATCTGACTCAAAAGCTGGATATTTACTCCTTTCATGCTTAGTAGCTCTCCTAATTTGTTTATTAATTTGCAATTTTTCTATTTTAATGAATTACAGGTAGCATGTTTTGGTGATCAGGTCCCCTGCTCTGTAAGGTGCTGTTGGAGTAATTTTTGGTCCATGTGGATGGTGAGTTTTGTTATGCTTACAGCTGAACTCTTGAAAAGTTGCTGCTGCCCTCTCTCCCTCTCTCCCCTACAAGCAAGCACAAATGGCTTACTTGATTCTATCAAGTCAATTATAATTTGCTTAAATTGACAGAGGAATCAAACCTGGATTTGATACCAATGGTTGTGAGATAAGTATATCAGTCAAGGAGACAACCAAACTATGGCTATTGGCATCAGTGCAATGCTTCTTGCATTTTAAAGTTTGCAAATTACACCTAATGATTTTTGCATACAGAATATACATACATGTATATGCATATATGGACACATGTAAAACCTTCCATGCATGTATAATTCTCACCTAGATAAATAGTGCAGGTGGAAAGATTTTAAGGAAAGTCTAACATGGATATGTTTCGAAATAGATATTTAAAATTTCAATCAGCTTTCTTGGAAAAAGAAATATAAATGTTAAATCCCAAATGTAAAGGCCAGACTTGCAGAATCAATCAGCATTGAGCCCTTGAATGCTATAAATTTCCCTATAGCTCAATCAAAATCGGTTGTAAAGAGTAAATAACCACTATTCATATTTTAGGAAGGTGATGTTCATAGGCAATTTAGCTCGTGGTTTTAACATTAAAGGATCCTCCTAAGCATAATTGGACTTTACTACATAATATAATAATTGTTGACAGAGGAGTAGATTCAAAAAGAAATATCATTTCACTCAAGTCCAACACACTCAAAATTGATTAACTACCGACGTACAGCAAAATCGAGAATTCAACATAATTCCAGACACATATACAGTAAAAACACAATCCACGTTTTGATATCTTTCTTTTCACCAAAAATGCAGCAAATAAAGCACACACAACAATTACACGCATAAAGAAATGTGTTTGGGCTGACTTGGAAAGCAAATCTTCAAGTATGGACTGTTCGTTTGGGGACCAATCGAGGGAGGTACCGAAGTTGGGATGGAGGGCCAACACGGCGTTTTCCGGCACCGCACCGTTGATAATGGTGTCACCATTCGCATAGCCATTGCTGCTGATGCTATCTTTGCTGAATCTCCCCAAAGGGTTCGCACTTGCCGTCATTGAAAAACTGTAAAATTCTCAGTCGAGTGCAAGATTTCAAGGAAACCTATTGAATTGAAAATCCTACCAAACTATGGCATCATAAATTTTCAAATTTTAGACTAACAAAGCAAAAAATAAAACTAATACGAACCAATATGACCACGAAAAATAGAATAAAACTACCTTAAAAGTTGACATATTTAGCTAAAAATTAAAATTTTAATAAATTTTGAAAAAAATTAATTAAACTTGTGATTAAAATTTTAATAAAAGTTATCAATCTTGTAAAATATGTCATTAAAAATAAATTTAAGAATGAATGAATCCAAACATGAATTTAGCCCCTATTTGGTGGGATCAAAATTATATTTTTAATCAATTTTGATATAAAAAAAGTTGATAAAATGTGTTATTGAAAAATTGTGCATCTCATTAATTATTAATTTTTCTTAAAATAAAATTAAGATTTTAATCTATAGCAAACAGTGACTTAATATCTCAATAGTACTTAATTGAAAGGTCCAATAAAATAATGTTACGAATATATTTTATCTTCATAAATCATAAATTATTACGCCCCTGTTTGATACACATTAAATTTTTTATTCTCATTCTTTTACTCATTTTCAACCACACATTTTACAATAAAATAATATTTTACATCACATCAATAATTTTTCCTTCTTTTTTAACCACACATTTTTCATCGATCCACTATTATAAAATACATTCTTTCAAAATAATGTGACTCAAACACACCCTAAACATCTGTACAAACTCATGTTGATTTTGCAATGTTTATATTAAATATCAATTAAATGATCTGATATAATTTTAGAATCAACCATCCAATCAGTTCGATTTTGTTTATGGAAATTTTCATGGAAAATGAATTGAATTGAAAATTGTATTGGCACTCATCTGGAGAGAGTGACGTTTTTGAGTGAGTTAAATAAAATCAGTATGGCTTGAAAAAATAATTGAATATTATCTTTATCTTTGTAAATGAAATATACAAAAAATCAGCTAAAATATTTGTGCAAACTCAATGCTTAATAAATATTAATGGAATAATGTTATCTAGTAGTAGAGCACCGATCTATATATTGTGTGAGTGATTAGACATTATAAATGTTAATGCGACTTTGTTTATGAAATATTTGAAGAGAAGTGGAAGTGGTACATGTACACGTTCCGTGTTTTATATAAAAATTAATGTTTTGAATATAGTAAGAGAAGATAAATTTTCTTTAAAATGTTTTATTTTATTGATTAATATTTAGAGCATGTTTGAACTCTGTTAAAATGTTCGAAATGTTGTAAATGATAAGTTATTGGTGAATGACAATTATATCCCTATAATATAGAAATTATTACCATATGTATCCATAATCATTCCCTATAAAAATAGAATTTTGGTTTTCATTATAATAAACACAAGTCTATTGACTTTTATTCCATCTTCTCTTTTTATTTCTTTTCATATCACATTATCAGTACAATAACTTAATTTTCAAAATTTATTAAATGTAGTAAATTTTTTAAGCATAATCATCTACCACATGTACCAAAATTAATTTGGTGATGAATTTTTTGTAATATACACATACAACATAACGGTGTAGACTTGCAGGTAGATTCTAACTTGCCTTTTCAATTCACATATGTATACATCTCTGTTTGCATGTCTATATATAATTTAGTCCATTCATGTTTAGGCATTGTTTGTCACCCATTATTGTATTGAAAATGAAGTAATGAATAGTATTTTTTGGAGAATGTGTGGTTGAAATTTAAAATAACTTTATTGGTTTCTGTGTAGAATATTTTATTGGGTGAATGTGTGGTAAAAAATCTTACTGTAACAAACAATATTTTGAAAAAATGGTAAACAAACAGGGGCTTAATTAATTCATGTATGTACATATGCATGATCTATGATTTATGTCTTTGAATTCATGTTTGTACAATCTTTATGATTCATGCATGTACATAAAATCATGTTTTTGAATTAATCGTATGAAGCCGAATTTACCAGTTGCTGCTTAATCACGTCTTCGAAATAATTCATGTTTATGTAAACTGTCATAATGATTTTTGCATTAATAAATGTCTTTATACGTAAATATTCTACAGTATGCTCCTGAACGTATTTCATTGAATATATTTCATTTTACAATATTCTACCATTAAATTCGATATATGAAGATTTTTTTTTCCTAATGCATGTTTGGAAGATTTTTTGGCTAATAAATTTTCAGTAATTAATTTTTCTATATGAATTCATATTATGTCTATATGGTAATTAAATGTTATTAGATGTTTTTCAATAAACTTTAAATTAATAATGTATTATGTTGTTGCTCCTGAAGTAGCACAACACTATGATTAATATTCCAGATGAATATTAATCGTAGATCCATCTATTACAAATATTGTTGCTCCTGAAATAGTACATTATTATTAATATTTTAGTTAGATTTAACTTGCTCTCAAAAGGCATAATTAAACAAAATAAATTGTGTTTTAACTTCTGAAAAATAAATTTTATACATTATAATCAACTTCCAAGCATGCTCTATGGCTCATGATTATATAGTTGTAATAGAAAAAAAAAAATGAAGTTTTTGGAGTATTGTGTTGCTTAATTCATCGTATCTTTTCCATCTCACATACACAGATACAAATGATATTAGCCCACGTATTAAGGGCATATTTGGGCTGAATTAAAATCTAATTTTAATCTAAATAAAAGTCAAACAATTAATATTAACCACATCTTTCTTGTGTCCCACATCTTTTCAACCACACATTTCAAAAACTTCTATCACAATCTACTAAAAATCTAATTTTAATCTCTATCAAACTGTTGGAAAATACACCGATAATGTGCATGAATTATATTCCCAAAACATATAATAGAAATAAATCAGAAAATGAAAATAA
>CADEPD010066822.1:0-22471 GCA_902829195.1 Fraxinus dipetala
AAAATTAAAATTTTTAATTTATTTTTCAGTAATTATTTAAGTCTATAAAATGAAGTAAAAGGTTGAACCAAAGTTTTTTAAAAGAATATTTTTATCAAAGTTATAAATGTTTCATTAAATAGATATAAGTTACTGCACACAAGTAACACTAAAGTATTTTATGTTCAAGTGGTGAGGAACCCATTATTTTTCTTAGAGGTCCAATATTCACTTTCCTTGAACCCAAAAATTTTGTAAGAGGATTTCAAAACACAATCAAACTGGTCAATCGGGCCGGGTAAATCGCCGTTAACTCGGTCAAAACCTGATTTTGATCGAGTCAAATACATTTCTATCAAATTAATTTGCGTGGCCCGATCAAGGGTCCAGGCCGATCGGTCGGGCGGGGCCGGGCCGAATTTTATAACTATGGGTCAGACCCAATCAGATAAATTAGAGATCCAGAATATTTCTAAAGATGAGTGTGACACTTATTTTACACTGGCACCCTTACAAGAATTCAACAAGGAAAAATAGGCATGCTCGTACTTTAGAAGCTAAACTTTTTTATTTTTCTCGATTAATTCTTAAGAAGAAATTGCGTATTTCGATACAGAACTTAATAAGTGAGATTTCAAGGAAGGTGAAACATTTTGGTAGTTCAAAATTCATACCAATCAATTGAATTATTCAACTTTTGATATAAAAGGTTTATAGACATTTAACAATTTGGTTAATATTATCCAATTATTGATTGAAATGAATTCTCAGATACCCAATGAACAAAGTAAAAATATTCAATACTAGTAAATGAAAGATTCAATAAATAGAGTAACAAAGGAAGTTGAAGTAATTCCCTTCCCGTATAAGAATAGCAAGAGAAAAAGAAAACATATTTGATTCTTGTTGTAGTTAATAAAAATTCTTAAACAATGAACAATTAATTCAAATATTCATAATCAAGAAAAATTAATCATATTTGATTTTATTCAATCTAATATATCAAATAGTTAGTGCGTTAAATTATCATTTCTCAAATTTTGTACTCCAATGTGGCCAACAGATCTCAAGGCCTCTCCGTTCACTCAAACTTGATTCCTACACATTTGGACAAACCAATAGTCACTAGGAAAATCAATATATGAGTGTGGAACGGTTTGAAACATGAGCCTCCCATGTAAAAAGGGGGAGATGTGTATCGAGAATAATAAAAGAGCAAAGTAGTAAGTTAAGAGTGTAAACTTGCATTACTCTAAAAATGACACTAAGTGTGAGTTTTATAGTAGAAGAAGATGATTAAGAGTCGTTAGATGAGGGGAAATGTGGCCTCATCCCCACAGTTGGGACCTCTTGTCATTGCCATCAATCAATCATGTGCATTAAATGCTAGTACCATTTTATTATCCATAATACCTAGCTTGCGGCTTTGGATTTGACTTGTGTAGTTGGGAAGGGTGATGGCAGCAGTTGTTGTCACATCAATCACGTACTATAGATTGTCCAAAAAGATTTTGTACTAAGATCCTTTAACGGTTCCCCTGTGATGCAAGCCTGGTTCTTACCACGAAGGTCAACATGCTTAACAGGTTCGGCCTTCGCACATCGGCTCGACCAGTTAACAGATTTGGTCAAACTGCTACAGGCTGCTTTCGTGGCAGTTTGATACAGGGTGTGGTGCCTTAGGCTTGTTTGCCATGTAAGATTTCTAAAGCTTTATACCGTGAAGCGTAGCAATAGTCCCTGAAGTTCATGTATGATTATACATTTAATGTGTGGACTTTTAAGTTGACTTCTGTTTTTGTGCGTCTTTTTCGAAAAAAATGTCGTAGCGATTGATAGTGTTTGTGGCAGTTTGACACAAGGTATGGGGCCCTAGGCTTGCTTGTCATGTAGGATTTCTAGAGCCTTATATTGTGAGGTGAAACAATAGTTCCTGAAGTCTATGTATGATTATTCATATAATGCATGGACTTTTAAGTTGAGGTTTGATGTTGATGTTGATGTTGTTGAAACCTGTAGCAAAGCTGAATGGAGCAAAGGCGAGGCCCCTGCTAATAGGGCGAGCCAGTTGATGTAGTTGAAACCTATAGTAAGATTGAATGAAGCAAAGGCGAAGAGAAACCCTTGCTAAGAGGGTGAGCTTATTGATGTAGTTGAAGCTTGTAGGAAGACTAAATGAAGCAAATGTGATGGCGAGGTCCATGCAAAGAGGGTGAGCCTGTTGATATTTTTGAAGCCTATAGTAAAGCTGAATAAAGCAAAGGCGAGACCCCTGTTGAGAGGGCGAGCCTGTTGATGTAGTTGAAGCCTGTATGAAGGCTGAATAAAACAAAGCCAGAGCACCTGCTAAGAGGGAAAACTTGTTGATATAGTTGAAGTTGATGGAACGCGTGCTGTAATGATTTGAAAACATCGCCTGTTTCCAAGGTGCAACAGTTGAGCAATTCAGGGGCTTTCAATACACGTATTGCATGTCTATTTATAGCGCCATGATGGTGATCTATTACAACTACTAGCAATCACGTCATTATTGAATGTGTGCTTAGCACGGGTTAATCTTAGCAGTTGATTCAAATTTCAACAGGCGCCTTTTGGTTTTAACGTGTTGGATGGGAGTACAGATGTATGCCTTAGATTTCGTTGAGGCTTTATCTTCGTTGCTTACGAAAGGGAGAACTAAGCCATTTCTTACCTTTTTTACTCTGCAAAAATTCACCAATCGCCTAAAAGATCATTTGCCATTTTTCGACAATTTTTATAGTTTTTTCGACGATCACTTGTATTCAATCTTCCTTTTTATGTGTGCTTGTGAGTTGTGTAAGTTACAAACCCTTGTATTTTTCTTACTGCTTACCCTTAAAAAGAAACTTTCCAATAGCTTCTTCATCAAATCTGAGTATAAAATGGGGGTCTTCTAACAAAGTTGATATGGCGATCATTTGTGTCAAGCCTGGCTTGCCTTCATTGATCCTACTGAGAGGATCATGGAGGCAATGGGAGGCCCTTATAGTGTATGGATGATGTAAAAAAAGTCTCATAGATTATAGTGTAAGGTGGGGGAGGCTTTACTGTGGCCGACCTACATAGAAGAGAGCAAACTAGACACATTCAGGGAGCAACTCTTGATGAGCGAACTTGTTATCCTACGGAGGACTGTGTTGCTGTAAGTGAGACGATCCTAAGTGTTGGGATGAAATTTCCCCCACACCCATTTTTAGGTATATACTTAGGCAATACAACATTGTCCCTACATAGCCTGTGTCCAATGCATAGAGCCAATTGGCATAGGCCTTCATTCTTTGGAAGGAGGTCACTTTTGGCGAGGATATGCCTCCCTACGTTTTCTAGAGACATTTCCAACCCCAGGCCTCTGGGAAGAGGATTGTAAAATGTGGCATTGCATGCACCTCTGGGGTTTTCATTCGCCTTTCATTTTGGGCACACGGACCTCAATAAAGAAATAGAAGTCGTTTTGGTTCTGGGTGAAGGGTCTTGGTAGATAGTGGAGGGTGATATGATCCTAGAAATAATCGTCCCGACCTAGTATCACGAGTATAATGAGTTTTTGTTTACTATGTGTATATTGCTGTATTTTGGTTAATCGTATTATTAACTTACTTTTTATACAACTGCAGTCAATCGCTTCGAGCTCGAGCCGTCTAGGTAGGCTATCATCAAAGCCATTTACGATTTCCTGTTGAGGATAAGTATTTCAAGAACGTTGTTGGCAAATGAACCTTATTCGTTACTTACTTACTGATGGCCACCAATTGTATGTAGCTTCGTAATTCATGCATTGATCTTATATTTTGAACAAACATTTAATATGTTTCTTTTTCTAGAGCAACATGATAAGGAGTATGTCAAGCCGGATATGTTCTTCATGAAGCAGCTAGGCAAGGCGAAGAATAAAGTACAAGTACTCTTGCGTATGAGCATCAAAGGGATGAGTTGGATCATTTGTCAAAGCTGGACCCTCTGTCGCCTCTAGAGAAAAAAGAAAAAGAAAAAGTGGCGGGAACATGGAATAAAAAACTTCCACATCTTTCTTAGCTTCGGACCACTATTGATAAGTTTGTGAAGAAGCCAATTCCGACATCCCCCATATAGAAGAGTGGCCTCATAAAGAAGAAGAGAGTGAGGGAGGTCAGTAAAGGGGCCTCTCTGATGGAAAAGCTCAGAATTTTCTGGGAGGGAGGAGGAGATTGCCCCGACTGTCATGGAAATACTTCCCGTGATAGTCTAGGTGGCTACGAGAATTCATCAAAAATACTAGACTGACAAGTACTTTTTGTATGCCGAGACTTGCGAATCAATGTACATGATAGAAGACGGCCTCGTCCTGCTGGCTCGCTCATAAGGCTTCTTCCTTAATGCCCAAATAAACATGAAGAGGTTGCGAAAACTTAATAAAAAGTTTCTTCAGAGGGCATCTGATGCAAAGTCTAAGTTGAATAAAGTCAAGAGTGAGGCATCTACTGTTGATGAGGCTATTGAAGCCTTCAAGGTGAAGCAAGTTGAGGTAAAGTCGAGGGTGGAGGCATTTTCCAAGGAAAATGATGAATTGAAGAAGGACGTCTACCTTTGCAAAGCTAAAGTTAATGCTTTTACGAAATGAGTTGAGAATTTTGATAACCTACAGATGATTGTTTTATCTATCTTGGAGGATGTAAATAAAGAGAAATGAGAGTTGAAATCCAAAGTTGGTGAGATGACTACTGAGGTCGCCAGTCTGAGGCAACAACTGAGTGGGGAGGAGAAGGAAGTTGTGAATGAATGTGAGGCACACTTCCATGAAAAAGCTGAGTATGATGGCCTCAGTCGAAGTCTTAAAATGAATGGTTGTGATATACTCTCCAAATTAAGATAACACGATAACTTAAGACGGTCCTATAAGAATTGGTTAGATTAGTAAGGTTATCTTCTGGCTAAGCATGTGTATTAAAAGCAGGTCATCTTTTAACCAATATTCGTATAGGCTCGTCGTAATCAGCCTCAACAGAAAATGATTTATGCTTTTCAGAGTAGTGAATTTGTCTTACAGGGTCTTAAAGATGATGGGATCCTGTCGATAACTTCTTAATGTTGAATGTTGTTTGTTTATGTCTGCCTTACGAGTTCTAAGGTCATTCTTACTAGGGTGTTTCATATTTTTCCTTTTGAGGTGGAAGATGTCCTTTGTAAAGGGGTGGCACTTCCGTGCAAAAGCTTTTGCCAAAATGTATAGACCACACATAAAAGGAATTTGCCTCGCGTTTATGAACATAAAGAGCATTATTATTGATAACATAATTACATAAGTTGAGGAAGATCATCCCGACAAAGTTGACAATATGAGCCTACCGATAGTACGCTCCCAGGTGTTCGATGTTCCAATGGTGGGGACTGCATTTTTTTCCCTCAAGTCCTTAATCTTGTAGGTTTCAGGCCTTAGCTCTTCAGATATGCAATAGGGGTCTTTCCAGTTCGAACCAAGCATCCATATACCTAGTTCTTTGGAAGAAAGAAAAAATCTCCTTAGTAGAAGATTTCCCCTTCGGAATGACCTCTTCTTTACCCTATCATTATAATATCGAGCCATGTTCCTCTGGTAGGCAGCAACCTCATTTGGAAATCGTCTAGCCTTTCTTCAAGGAAATCAAGTTCACACATCCTCAATTCATCGTTAGAAATTTCATTAAAATGAATTCGACGAGGTGAAGACAATCCTACTTCGACATGGCTCATAGCCTCAGCATCGTACGTCATGGAAAATAGGGTTTCTCATGTCGCAATTTAGCTTGTGGTAAGAATTTCCCACGATGCTTGGAGGAGCTAATCTACATAGGCCTCTTTCGATGTATCAAGTTTCTTGATGGTCTTGTTATCTGTCTCGACCTAGCCATTTGCTTAGGGTGATCGGGTAGCGAGAAGTACTTTTTGATCCCCAATTCCTCACACAAGTCTCTAACCTTCTTGTTATCTAATTGCCTCCCATTATTCGATACAAGCAAATGGAAAATTTCGAACCGACGTATGATATTCCTCCAAATAAATTTGGAAGTATTGGGCTCGATGATTATTGCTAGGGGTTCAGCTTCCACCCATTTGGTGAAGTAGTTGATGGCCACAATAGCATAACTAGCACTACCTCTTCCTTTAAGTAAGGTTCTATAAGGTCAACTCTCCATTTAGCAAACGGCTAAGGGCTCGAAACAATAGTTAGGTCCTAAAAGGGTTGCCATTGGATAGCGGAGAAATGTTGACACTTGTCAAATTTTCTTGCGAACCGAAGCGCATCCTACTTAAGTGTTCGCCAATAGTATCCTTGTCTTATTATTTTACGTGTGAGCGATGGGCCACCTGTGTGACCTTCACATACCCCTTCGTGCACCTCACGAAGTACATAATTAGCTTCCTCTCCTCTAGTACATCGGAGAAGAGGCAATGAAAATCCTCTTTCATATAGAATCTTGTCTTAAAGCACGAAATAAGCAACCTTCCTTTTGAGTTTACTGCTTCTTCCTTATCCTCTGGTAGGACCTGATCCTTGAGGAAGGCGATAATTGGCTACATATAAGATGGGGTTTCTTTAATCCACATAACCTCATCTTCTTTGAAAACGGAGGGATCGTCAAGGTGTTTAATTGATACCACTTTGAGTAGCTCTAAGTCTTAGCTATTGCTCAGTTTAGATATAGTATCAGCATGGATATTTTCAGCTCATGGAATTTGGGTCAGATCAAACTTCTTAAAACTTGGTAGGAGATCTATGTCGTTCTTGAGTTATGCTGCCATATTTTCGTCCCTTGTAGCGAAGTTTCCACTTACTTGGCTCACCACTAATTATAAGTTGTTATTAACTATCAGCCTTTTCACCTGCATCTCTCTGGAGAATTTGATGACTGCCAACAGCGCCTCATACTCAACTGCTTTATTGGAGGCTTTAAACTCAAATCTCACCACACAATTGAGTTTGTATCCCTCTGGGCTGACCAATACTACTCCGGCTCCAAATCCCATTTCTCCGAATGAACCATCTACAAACAAGTTTCGGTGGGAGGATTTACTGGTTCTATAGCCATTTCGACCTCGAGGGCTTTGGCAAACTCCACTATGAAATCAGCAAGCGCCTAACAAAGGTCCTTGATTTTCACACAACGTCGGACTGACTTAGCTCTATGGCCAATTTCATCATCATTCCTGAGGCATCAAGCTTCTGTAGCACTTACTTAAGTGGGAAGTCGTTTAACATGTCTATGATATGGGCCTAAAAATATGGCCTCAGCTGATAAGAACAGAGCTAGAAGTAGTAACCAAGGAGAGAGCTAGCTTTTCCATATCCCAGTAGCGAGTTTCTGCTGATAAAAAGGATTTGCTTACATACTAGATAGGTATTTGTATTTCGTCTTCTTTCCTTGCAATACGAAACTCACAGCCTCAACAAAAACAGTTAAATACAGATATAAGGATTCACCTTCTTTGGGCTTTGAGAGGATGAGGCTTGTCTCAAATACTTATTTAGCACTTGGAAAGCCTCCTCGCGCACACCATTCTATTCGAACCTATTTCCCCTTAAGAATTTTAAAGAAATGAAGGCATTTGTCGATGGATTTCGAGACGAACCAACTCAGTGCCGCTAGGCGACCTGTGAGATTTTACACCTCTTTAGGTTTGTTAGGGGACAACATGTCCAATAAAGTCTTTATCTTTTCAGGGTTAGTCTCTATGCCTCATTGGTTAACCATGTAACCCAAAACCTTTCTAGAAGTAGTAGTAAAGGCACATAAGTGGGTTTGGCCTCATTTTGTATCTCCTCAAAATTTTAAAAGTGCATCAAGGTGCTCGACATGGTTCTTAGCTTTGAAACTCTTTACCAACATATCATCCATATAAACTTCCATTGTTTTTCCAATATGATCAGCGAACGTTTTGTTGATAAGCCTTTGTTAAGTAGCCCAGGCATTCTTTAGGCCAATTAGCATGACTCTGTAACAGTAAAGTTCTCTATCTATGAAGAACGAGGTGTTTTCCTCATCAGACGGGTGCATCGAAATTTGAATATACCTTGAAAAGGCAACCATGAAGCTCAATAGCCCATGTCCCGCAATCGAGTCCACAAGTTGGTCTATCCATGGAAGTGAGAAGCTATCTTTGGGACATACTTGGTTAAGGTTAGAAAAATCCAAGGATACCCTCCTCCTACCATTGTGTTTTTTAACTAGGACCGGATTGAAAATCCACTTCAGATAGATGGCCTCTCTGATGAACCCATTAGATATTAACTTCTTCACTTATTCTTTCAGAGCTTCGCATGTTTTAGGGTTAAGGGCCTTTTGTTTTTGCCTTGATGAGTGAACTTTGAATCAATGTTGAGGTAGTGGCAACTAATGCCGGGGTCGATGTCCACCATGTCTTCAAGCCTCCAGGCGAACACGTTTTTGAGTAAAAAGCCCTTAAGCTTCTATTTGTCTTCCATACTTAGCTCATTCCTTACTTGGAACATCTTTGTGAGATCTTATGGATCTATTGGGAAGAGCTCCAATTCTTCAACCGGAGTTGATTAAGAATTGAAATCTATAATTCAAGGGTCTAAACCCTTATCTATTTGTTCCTTCTACAAGGGCATCTACCATTTTGATGTCTTCCTTCTATTCACGATTCTGCCCTTCTTTAGGTGCATCTGGCATTTCGGTATCTATCAATACCATGTAAACATCCCAAGATTCGACTTTCCTTGAGGAGTTAAGATAACACTATCTTGATCCAATTTGATCGTCTCTGACAATGGCGATATCTTGTTTAGTGGAGAATTTTATAAACGTGTGGTGGATTAAAGTGATAGCCCAGAGTTCCTTTAATACTTGTCATCCTAGAACACCATGATATGCTAACATATACTCTACAATAAGGAATTCCATGAAACGACGAGTCGTAAGGGGACGACCCCATTTTTACTGTCAACGTGATATGTTCCCTAGGAATGATACTGGCACTAATGAAGCCATACAAAGGGAAGGTCAAGGGAGTAAGCTCATGATCTATCAACATCTTGTCATAAGTAGAATCAAATAGTATGTTGACGGAGCTCCTGTTATCCATCAACATTCATTTCAAATCGTTCATCACCACAACGACTCTTACCACCAACACATCGCAATGAGGATAGTGTACACTCGTGTCATTTTCATATGTAAAAGTAATGGGTGGGGTGTTGTCGGTTCCACAAGGAGTGATGTTAACTAAGTAGCTGGTCAAATGAGGATTTATTGCCTCTCTAGTGTAGTTCCTCTGAGCATTTCTTGACTCTCTCCCAACATGGGGGCCTCCAATGATAGTATCAATCTCCTTGACAGCGGCATTTTTAGCATCTACTTTCCCTCTGGCCACTTCTAGGCTTGTTCCTATCTTCATTCCTCCTTGCTTAGGAATTTTTCCCTAGGGTGCCACCTCGCTTCATCCATCCGAGGCTCTTAAAGTCACCCAGAAGGTAGTGAACTTTGTTGGGCGTGTTGAGTGTCCCTCCTATCTGAGTATGAGACAATTTTCTCCGAATGATAGACATGCAATCATTGAAATTTTGGATGTAAGTCCGATGATAAGAACAGTAGGGCCTATTTCTAAGTTTGTTATTCCGGCTCATCCTCCTACCTTTAGAATGGTTCGGTGGCCTCTGAACACCAGGTCAACTTCTTCGTATACCAAAGGGAGCAGTACATTTAGGGTAGTAGTTGTTAATGATTGTACTGAATTAACTACAATGGTATGTCCAGCCTGAGTCCACTGTTGATTTATCACATGTGAGACAGAGCCTCTTCTCTGCCTCTGAGGTAGAAAAAGTTCAATTACGATGGTATATCAACTCTTCATTGACAATCTTGTTTCTCATCATTTCTACTAAGGTGTCGAAAGAGGTGGGATTCTTATTTCGCACATCCCTCCAAAAAAGTATATTTATGTTAAGGCCTCCTCTCAGAGCTAAGAGAGGCTCTCTATTAGTTACTTGTTCATAATAGGTCAAATTATCTGTAAACTGGTAAATAGCTTTTCAAGGTTTCACCTGCTTACTGCCTCATACCTTGCATCCTTTGAATATGGGTCTCTCCTTCTTCACTAGACATATATTGGTTTTAAAATGCCTTCTTCAGGTCCGACTAGCTCCTTATATTTCTAGCTGGTATACAACAATACCATATCCCAGCAGACCCCATGAGTGTGAAGTGGAAGGTCTATACTTCAACGTTGGTGAAGTTTTCCTCAAAATTCATGTGGGTTTTATAGTTGTTAAAGTACTTTGTCGGGTCGCCTTTTCCTTCATACTTGAGAATCTTTGGTGGCACAAAGTGGATAGGATCATGGGCGTTCCTCAATTCTCATGAAAATGAGAGACTTTCATCATCGTCATCTAATTCAAAAGACCTGCATGGGTCATCTAGATCCTCCTTCTCAGCCGGGTATAGTAGGGGTTGTGATGTACCGACTTGATTCCTCAAATTGGCAACATCCCTTCTTTTCCGCCTGTTTCTAGGCAGATGGGCCTCTTGGAGTTTATGACCTTCTTGTCTTTGTGTAGGAAGTGGTCGTTGGGGCCTACTTATAGGCGCTAATGGACCAATCCTGTCAAAAATACTAGTGGACCTTTGGGGGCTCACCCTCCAGGGCATATTTTGGGGGGGAGAGTTTCCTTCTTCTTGAGGTAGATCACCAACGGGTTTGCCGGAGGTATATTTTGTTGACATGCCCACCTCCATCTCCATTTCAATAGGACTAGGCTCTCTTCCTTGCCTTTGGGAGTGAGCCCATTGGTTATGTTCTTCCCCACCTTGCTAGAATGTGTCCTGATGAGGCATTTGATATCTAACTTGCCCTTGCATTTGCATAAGTAATTGTTGCATGGCAGCATTTTGCTGGACTATATTCCTCATATTTGTAGCCATCTCTCCTACTTCTTTGCTAAACGAGTAGTTGTGCCACCACCTCTTCGATAGTGATGGTAAGGTCGATGCACATTAACATTTTTTCAAATAACTACTTCCTCTGAAGCCTCCTTATGTTGATTCCTGGCATGTGAGTCGTAATAGCTTCAACTCATGATACGACAAGAAATGGTACACCATGCAGTGCTTCCAATGGCGTCTTTCTTAGCGTTTCTTCACTTTTTCTTCAAAAACTAGAGCATTTCTTCAATACCTTTGTTTTGAACAATTCTTCTAAGGGCTTCAACCACAAAGGAATTCATAATTATGGTGTAGCTTCTTACAGACAGCATCAATCTGTTGACCTCAAATTTTGTACCTCTAAGTAGCCAATAGATCCTAAGGCCTTTTCTTCTACGTAAACCTAATTTCTGCACACTTGGACAAATCATTAGTCACATGTGCTTCCTCCGGTGGTGGTTGAGTTAGCCGCGCGTACTCTGACGATTAAGTTAGTTGGGAAAATCAATATATAAGTGTGGGAGAGCTTTAGACGTGAATCTTCCATGTGAAAAGGAGATCAGCCTTGAGGTGTGTATCGTGAATAATAAAAGAGAAATTTGTAAGTAAAGAGTTTAAACTTGCATGACCCTGAAAATGACACTAAATGTGAGCTTTTATAATAAAGAAAACAATTAAGAGTCATTAGATTAGGGGACACGTAGTCTCATCCCCAAAATTGGGACCTCTTGTTATTGCCATCAATCAATCATGTGTATTAAATGCTAGTGTCGTTTTATTATCCATAATGCATAGCTTGGGGCTTTGGACTTGTCCGTGTAACTAGGAAGGGCGGCGGCAGTAGTGAATTGTCACATCAATCACGTACTATGGATTGTCCAAGAAGATTTTGTGTCGAGCTCCTTTAGCAGTTTCTTCGCGATGAAAGCCCGATTCTTACCACGAGGTCGACATGGTTCAATGAGTTTGGCCTTCACACATCGGCTTGGCCTATTCACAGATTCAATAAAACTGTCACGAACTGCCTTCATGGTAACTTGACAGGATGTGAAGCCCTAAGCTTGCTTATCATCTAGAATTTCTGGAGCCTTATATTGTGAGGCATAACACCTACCATGCTACAAAAAAGCGTTGCTTACATATTACTTTTTTGCCACTCAGTTTTCACCAGAATTTCAATTAAGTTACTCATCAGTTTCATATGTTTCAATTTATAACTGTTAATATCCATCAAACTTAACGGAATACTTACGTGTAATATGTAATCAGGTCATTAATCTACATGAGTGTGGCCTCTCAGACACCAACTTTATTTATTTATTTATTTCATACAACCACTCTAGGTGACTTATTTTTGTTAATAATATAAATAAAACATAAAAAAATACCCTATCCTAGAGAGGAGAACAATGAAAATGTTAACCAAATTACATTCCATATGCTTAATTCCTCTTTATCATTCGTCAAGCGAAGTGTTTCTCCGGCTTCTTAATCACTTTTAAAATTACAACGTGTAAGAGAACATGTAAATTTCAAACAACTCAAGTTTGAAATAATATTGTTGCATAAGCATTTCCAACTTTTTCTACATAATAAATGAGAACATTTAATTCCTTTGTCTTTAATGTTGACATGAAACAAAAACTGTGTATTTCGATTCAAAATTATTGACCAAAAATAAGAATTTTCTAATGGGAAAATGTAACATTTGGTGCAGGAAAAAGAGCATCTAGAAGAAGATTGGATTTCTATTTGACAAAGTCTTCCAAGGACGGTAGGTTAGATGCCCAAATTTTTGGTTTGCTGTGTTTTGTCGACTAATAGTATGGCATTTATTGACATTTCCGAATTACCAAATAATCCAAAACTTTATTCATAGTATTCTAACATAAATTGTTGTCACCAAAAATCTAACAGATTCTTGACCTTGAGCACTGATTTTTGCAAAAATAATAAGCCTAGTCATATTAATCTTCTCGATTTTTACATTGAAAATCCAAGAAAATTTATTCCATTTTCTTGTAATCTTGGTCAATTCTTGCACAAGGACATAAAAAACTACTTTTCTTGGTTTTTATTCCTATATTCCTTTCGTCCCTTTAAAAAGCTACCGAATTCTCCATTTATTTCATCTCTCTCTCTCTCTAGCTATGTTTGTGATGGAGGGTACTTTTGATGAAGAGGAGTTTTTGAGTCTTAGACTAGCCATTGTTACAGATTCGGGGCGTGAGGCGAAGAGGAAAAGAAAGAGAAGGGAAGCTCCGAATCCTTCGGATACAAGTGAAAATTGTGAAGAGGGTAAAATATTTAGCCTTCTTCAAATGAGAGAACAAATGATAAAGGTGGATCAAAGGAGAAAAGAAATGGGTGAAGATGGTAAAGGCCTTGAGTTGATCCATTTGCTGCTCATATCCGCCACATCGATTAATGAAAATAACATTAACTCGGCCGTGGATAGCCTCTTCGACTTGTACCAGAATGTTTCCTTAACAGGAGATTCAGTCCAAAGAGTTGCTGCTTATTTTGCTGATGGATTGATTGCAAGGCTTCTTACGCGAAAATCGCCATTTTATGACATGATAATGAAGACTCCAACTCCTGAAGAAGAATTTTTAGCCTTTACAGAATTGTACAAGGTTTCTCCATTTTATCAATTTGCACATTTCACGGCCAATCAAGCCATTCTTGAGGCCTTTGAGAGAGAGGAACTCAATAATTACCGCGCATTGCACCTAATTGATTTTGACATCTCATATGGATTCCAATGGCCTTCTCTAATGCAATCTCTTTCAGAGACTGCAACAATTTCTAACCGTATTTCGCTGAAAATAACAGGCTTCGGAAGAACCTTGGAAGAACTGCAGGAAACTGAAACAAGACTAGTGAGTTTCGCAAGATCTTTTCACAATCTGGTTTTCGAATTCCATGGCCTGGTAAGAGGATCCAAGCTTGTAAAACTCAAGAAAAAAAAGAATGAAACTGTTGCAGTGAATTTAGTTTTCCATCTGAATTCATTGAACAGGTTTTCCATGATATCAGAAACCCTAAAATACGTGCGTTCACTTAACCCTTCAATTGTTGTACTGGTGGAACAAGAAGGAAGTCGAAGCCCTCACAACTTTTTATCAAGATTCATGGAATCATTACACTATTTTGCAGCCTTGTTCGACTCGTTAGACGACTGCCTCCCGCTCGATAGTGCAGAGAGGTTTCGGATCGAAAAAAACCATCTCGGGAAAGAGATCAAATATGTAATGAATTCCGATAAAGAAAACGAGAAAAGTCCGAGGTTTGAGAAGATGGAGACATGGAAAGGAAGAATGGAGAATCACGGTTTTTCGGGGCTTAAACAAAGTTCAAAATCTGTAATGCAAGCAAAATTGCTGCTGAAAATAAGAAGCAATTGTTCTGCAACATATTTTGATGGAGAAAATGGTGGTTTCCGAGTTTTTGAAAGAGATAATGGGAATGCAATTTCTCTTGGATGGCAAGAAAAATTTCTGTTAACTGCATCTTCATGGTGCTGTGTATGATAAATAGATTTTGAATACATTGTTTTGTTTTTTCTTTAAATTTTCTGCTGATAACTAAATGCATTAGTTAGTTCTAAGATATATGAAGTAATTCCTTTAATTTTCTCCCTTCTCAACATTAATTTTGTGGTTCTATTAAAAAAAATTAAAGGATTTTCTCTTCTTGAAATTCTAAAGGGCTAATATAGTAATCAAAATTCTCATATCATATTAGGGGTATTAAATAAGGCGAGTCCATTCACACTCACCCGTGGGGCAAGTTGTGCATGAGCCAATTTGACTTAAGAAAGTTAGGCTTGGGAGTCACTCACAGCTCATCTTTTTTATGGTTGAAAATTGCACTTTTTAGCTAAAATGTGAGCCAACTCGTGTGAGTCGCTCGTTAGCCGAGTGGTTCGCTATTTAACTTGTGCCGTAGCTTGCTTGGAACGCGAGCCGAGTCCGTGACCAACTCACCCCACTTTAACACCGCTATATCATCATATGCATAACCTCTTAGGTTATCTTATACTGATGACGTACTATTAAAGTTGTGTTCAAACTTTTGACTTTTATATATAAATACCAATATGGTTGGGTTCAAACTTTTGACACAAGTTTCATATCTCTTGTTAGTTTTCGATAAAAAACAGTGTTCTAAAAAGTGTATTTAATTTAGATGCGGTCTAGATGTGAATTATGAACAAAACATTTTGCCTTATAGTAAGTGTGAACTAAGCGGTCAACTAAGGTGACCACCTCATGCGTGATATGCCTAGATGCTCTTTATTACCTTTTTATTTTTATTTTTTTTTTCTTTTTAAAAATGATTTTATTTGATTTTAATTTATTGACTTTTCCCCTCTTTTTAGAAGGCTTTTATTTGACTTTATTTTCAAGTTTCTATAAAGTAAGTAGAACTTATCTAATTGAAAGTTGAAAATATGAAAAAAAAAATTAACTTTCGTATTTTGTAAACTTGAAAATTTATAATTGTGTAATTGTAGGAATTATTATGTAAATAAAGTATTTTATAATTTTAAATATTTGATATGTATTATTTTAATTATTAAAAGATTTTTAGAATGAAAACAAGTAACGCTTTTTTACCTAAGTCTCGTCTAAACTCGTAAAGCTAGAAGCTTGACCTTCACGTCTACAAACACACTATATTTTTTTAGAATAATGATAAAAACTAGATTTTTAGTATATTTTGATAAAAAGTTTGTGATTTATGCAGTTGAAAGTTAACAAAAATTGTAAATCCCATAAAATGTGTTATTGAAAGTAAATTTAAAAAAAATAGTTTTGAGATAAGGGAGCCAAACATGGGCATGATATTTTATTTTATTTTTAATTAAGACACTCTCTCACTCTTTTTTAAATTAATATATGATTACTCAAAGGTTAATTAATAAAAAGTAGTTAAAATACAAATGTATTATTCTCAAACATATATCTCTTGTAACTTTTAAGTACAATAGATGTTGATTTTTAACATATTTTACATTTTATGAGTTGAAATCAAGAAGTTCTTATAAGAAAAATAAATTATGCCAAAGTGTTTAAAATCAACAAACTAAATTATTTATTTGATAAATTTAATAATCGAAAATGTTCATCAATTTCTTTTTTCACTTCCATATCTAATGAAAAATTTAACGGAATGAGATGTTTCACAACCACAACAAACAATGTTATATTAGGTCTAGTTTGTGGTGGCAAACGGATCGAGCGGCTCATCGGCTCAATCGCTCAACTCATGAAAAGTCGGCTCGTGGGCTGCTCAGGCTCGTCAAATGACCAGCACGAGCACGAGCCGAATAAGCGGCTCGCTCATAGGCGAGTGGCTCGTAAGCTCATCCAAGACGGAGGGTATATACTGTTTTTTTAAAAGAATGTTTATTAAAAAAAAAAAAAAGAACTCGCAGGTCGAAGCTCAGCTCAACCCACGAGCTCGACTTGTGACAAGCATGAGCACGAGCCGAGCTCGTGTACATACATGCTGAGCATGCTCAGTTCAGTCCATTGCCACCTCTAGGTCTAGTTCTCTATCATTAACTTATTATTGGCCTTTTTTAGCCTCATTTTTGTGATGTCAAATATATCTTAAAATAGTAGATTAATAGAAAATGTGTAGTTAAAAATGAAGGAAAATTTTTTGGATTATGTATGATATTATTTTATTGAAAAAGTATGATTGAATAGAAAAGAGAGAAAAATGTATTTTAAAAAAATTGAGATCAAACAAGAGCTAAATCAAATTTACATCCCTTTCTAATTTTAAATTAAGTATAATGAGAGAAGGTCAAGAACCCTAGGTTTAATTATGATACAATAAATAAAAATTAAAACATCTTATTTTTGCAAGATAGTGCAAATTAAGTTGTTGTTGGTGTTATTATTATTATTATTATTGTTATTATTTTAAATTGCATTATAAAAAGGAATAATTGTAGCAAAGGTTCCAAACTTTTCAAATTTTTGCGCAATTTACTCTAATATTTGATTTGTGCCAGCGGAGGTCCCAAACCTTTCAAAAATATGCGCCAGAGGGTTCGTCTGGATGGATTCCGTTCAGTTGACCGTTAGTCAACCTGAAAAGTCAAAATTGATTTAATTTTGTCAAAATTAGGAGGGGCAAAATTGTAACTATACAATTAAATAAACAAAAAATTAGAAAAAAAAGTAAAAAGTAAAAACCAAAAAAATTAAGAAAATAAATAAAAAAAGGGTTATCTCCTTCAGCCATCCCACCCCACCCCGTCTGATCCACCCTCTCTCTGAATCAGCTACAGCACCGTCACCTATCGCCGGTAGCACTGCCGGAAAACCAATTAACAACCATTTTCAACCCTCGCCATCTCTTACCCACCCCCTAAACAAACAACGACAAATTTCAACCACCACCCATGGCTACCCTCGCCACCACAAATCTCAAACAACCCAAATAATATCATCCAATTTCAAATCAACAACCACAAATCAGATTTAATCACCAAAAAAAGGGCTTTACTAGATACAAAAAAAAGGTCTCAAATGGCTTCGCTGTATATGACAATAGGAATTAGAGCTTTAGTTAGAACAACCCATGGTTTCGCTACTCATAGTCAGAATAAATATCAGACAAAGCGACCAAATCCAGTAGCTAAACTCCTAGAAACTTTCAGGTCTCTAGGGCACAAATGGATTTCAAAAACTCGTGCAGTTCTATTTCTAGATCTTCCAAGATCTGATGTTGGATGACGTTTTGAGAAAGCTTTCGAACCTTTGGTGATTTCAGGGCAGGGCTTAAAGCAACCTTTCAATGATGAAACTTTCGATTTGATATTTTTCGACGGTGGACTTGTTGATAAATCAGCGAGATCTGTGCATCTCACAGCGGAGATTAATCGGACACTAAAGCTCTCATTGTTTAGATTACAAGAAAAAAGAGGATGTTGGATTGGATTTTTTGGAGTACGTGGTGGTTCCTACATGGTGGAGTGGGGTGAAGTGGCTGAAGGAGATAACCCTTTTTTTTTTATCTCTTTTCTTAATTTTTTTGGTTTTTACTTTTTACATTTTTTTTCTAATTTTTTGTTTATTTAATTGTATAATTACCATTTTGCCCCTCCTAATTTTGACAAAATTAAATCAATTTTGACTTTTCAGACTGACTAACGGTCAACTGGACGGAATCAGTCCAAATGGACCTCCGACACATATTTTTAAAAGGTTTGAGATCTCCGCTAACACAAATCAAATGCTAGAATAAAGTGCGTAAAAATCTGAAAAATTTGGGACATTTAGTGTAATTATCCCTTATAAAAATCCCGTGCCGTGGAAAAATATAATAATTTATAGATGGTAAGTACATAATCAATGCACTCGAGTGCATCTGACACGTGTACGACTAGGATCACATCAGCTAGCCTAGGGCGCAGCCTTACCCAATCGATCCCTAAGTACACCTCCCTGTTTCCGTCTATAAATTTCGCTCACTGAGCCTCGGAAGTAGCTCGAGAAAGTAGCGTTCATGTAAATTCGTTCGTGGTAAATTCATAATTTCTTTCTATTTTAATTTTTCCATAAGCTGCAATGGCCAAGGCTAAAAAGGCGAAAAGTGAAGAGCAGAAAGGAGGAGATAATAGTAATTCTGAAGCAGTGGTTAAGCATCAGAAGCTTTGTCTCTCTATCGACATGGACAATCGTCGAATCTACGGGTATGTTCATTTTAATCTTTTATTTTCTTTTTAATTTCAGTAGATATGAGTAGGAATTGAGCTATTATTTTAATGGTGGCACTGCATTTTTTTTAAAAAAATTTATCATTCATTTTTATTACAGCTCAATTGAATTTGACTGATTTGTGTTGCTAAATACTGAATTTACTCTGTGTAGTTGTTTTGATTGAATGGAATAACTGGAGAATTACTGTAAAGTTCACCTTTTTTTTTTGTTATTTTTGACAAAGGACCAGATCTTTTGAGTTAATTTTAATGAGCTGCATTGCATTTTAATCAATTTTTGGGATAATAACTCAATTAAATTTTACCATGTTTGTGTTTCCAATTGAACTTACTTTGTCTACCTTTTTTTTTTTTTTTTTTTTTTGACTGAATTGAATAACTTGAGAATTACTGTAAGATTTACCATTTTGTCGTGCCTGTTGCTGCAGTGAATACATAAAGTTTCATTATGCTGTACCCTATCACTGAGCCAGATTCTTTAGGATTTTTCTTTTTAGTTAAATATTTATTTTTTACAGTTTAAATGTAAGTATCGTCAAATTGTTTATGACGCCATTTACCAATTCTTCTGCATTGAAGGCTATGTTCTATGAAAAAAATTGATTATTCTAATTTGAATGAAGGAAATTTAAAATTTTAACATGGTTTTTCTCCAATTCCATGGCCATGTGCCATCCTATAGCGTGAAACTGCATTATATTAATGCATCAATATGCAATTTTGAGGTCACATTAAATATCCTCTAATATTTATTTTCACCACATGCTTCAAATTCTTTTAAGATATCAATGTTACTTTCGGTGATAATTAGTTTGAATTGTCAGAATTTGGAAAAATAAGGCAAGTACATAACAGGCTGTTATTATTCTCTTCTTTAGGTACACAGAGCTTCTGATAGTTGTACCAGACAATGGCATTGTGGGTTTGCATGCAGATAATTTGGCTATTGAGAGGGTTACAGTAGATGGGGAGCCAGCAGAATTCGAAGTCTTCCCTCATTATCAGCAATTGGACCCAAAGGATAGATGGTGTGTGGTATCGTCAGCCACCTCAGCTGCTGATGCAGCTGGTTCGGTGTATTTGTCATCTCTTGAGATTGAATTGCTTCCGAATTTGCTAATAATGTGCAGCAAGTCTGCCAAAATGGAGAATGAACAAGGACATGTGCATATGAACACTGATATCGACTCATCTGCTGATGCTGAGCAGGTTTATGACCGGTTCTTCATTCTGTTGCTTGTGTTAATATTTAATATTTTCATTTCTGGAAATATTTTGTTAGTAACCTGTAATCTTGTTCATGGGACATAAAATGCTTGTTAGTTCATGTTGATGTTTGTGTGCCATTTTTACCAGCTTTTCCATAGAAGACATGCTACAAGTACTATTATTAGATGTTTATTGGCATGACAAAGAATGAAAGTTAAGGCAAGATGTGAACAAAGATAATTGGGACTCTTCTGTAGAACGACTGCTGTATGAGAGATGTTCTGTCCTCAACATATCATCTTCATTTTTTAAGTACAATAGCAATAAAAAATTAAGTAATATTCTGAATAAATTTGACGTCAGCTACATTAATTTTTAATTACTCGTCATTCTAGATCTAGTGGAAGATCCAATGCAATTAAGTTGTTTCAACTTCTTCAGCTTATGTATTCTGATTTATCTCTTTCTATTGATCTGAGTATACT
Source organism: Fraxinus dipetala (assembly GCA_902829195.1). NCBI lineage: Eukaryota > Viridiplantae > Streptophyta > Magnoliopsida > Lamiales > Oleaceae > Fraxinus > Fraxinus dipetala. Next base: position 20,334 of record CADEPD010066822.1, read on the forward strand.
AACGTTGACTTGCTTGTACGAGTGTGAGCTTGTTTAGCTCTACACATGATATCTACAACCAAGTTGTCATGTTGTTATTTTTCCTTGGTTGATGACACTCCTTTTGTTGGTGTATATTTCTTTTCTTATTTTATTCAATCTAGTATGCATGCACATTTGACTTATCATGCCTTTGTAACATTCATAATTTCATTTGTGGACATTTTGTTCTACAACAACCCGTGCTGTAAAGCGTAGCTACTCTAATAACTGTTTTGTAGAATTTTTCTTGTAAATTTATTTGTATCTTTCATTCACACATTTCATCAGACTAAGGTCAAGAGATGGGTGTTTGGCTAGTGTTGGAATGATTTTTGGTCATTATGAAGTGGGTGAAAATGAGACTATTTGTTGGTTATCTCGTTAACCCATGTTGAATCTCTGTCTTGTTTCTCATATATTCCCTTGTTCTTTGAATCTTTATTTCATTTTATTTGCATAGCCAGTAAATGAATTGGTTTAACATTATGATCTACCTAATAAGAGAGGAGAATTTTGTCATCTCTTGTTATAAGCTCTTTGCTTATCAAGAAGTATTGAAAGGGAAAGCACATCTGTTCTAATTCCTCTGTCATTATATGTTTGATGGTGTAATTCAAGTGAATTGTTTTGTTTTTATTAATCTAGAGTATGTCCTACTAAAGAACTCTCCTGGTATTTTTTCCTTGCTATGGAGATGAGATTTGTACGTGTAAGGTGTTCCTTGAAAATTTTCCGACCATTTATATTCAACAGGTACTTAAAAATATCCATTCATAACGAAATACATCTCAGGATACCAAGCGTAATCTGAATGTTTAAAAGAAGTGCATCATCATAAATTGTGTATAGACCAATTTAGAGAAAAGAATATGGGTTAGAACTGCCAGTCTTAGTATTTAAAATTTCATAGAAACATTGATTTTAACATAAACTCATGGAAATATAAATATGCATCTAACTAGTATATTAGCTGAATCGGTTACCACTACTGCATGTTGTTGCATGCTAAACTACACTGTCACGTTTCTTTTAAGATGTGTTTGTTATGAGGTTTACTCTTCTATGACTTCTCATGTAGGTTGTGTTGGGTGCAGAATGTGAAAAAAGTTCGCATTGATTATTGGGTGGAGAAGGCAGAAACAGGAATTCATTTTGATGATAATGTGTTACATACTGATAACCAGTTAAGGCGTGCACGGTGTTGGTTCCCTTGCATGGACGATAGTTTGCAGCACTGCTGGTATGTGCAAGGTTATGTTGTCACTTTGTTAGCATTCGTATAATTTTTAATTATATTAGTGATAGCTACTCTGCATTTTGTCCAGCTATGATTTAGAATTTACAGTGGCCAGTAACCTCGTGGCAGTTAGCTCTGGAACATTACTTCATCAGGTGAGATAAGGTTATGAATTTTGTTCTATGCACGAGGGAAATGGAAATAATTAAGATTGATTACGAAATAGTGATGGAAACTGCTCTTTTCATGTCAGCATTGTGCCAACACAATTACATCCTATTGTTGCATGTAAAATATTTTTGTTTTTATTATTAACATTTATATTTCACGTTATTTGCTGATCATGTAGTTTTAGTTTATGAGTCATAGGATAGAACTTTAGAATCTGATTGAGGTTTTCGCCTCTACTGATTGAGGCGTTAGCCTCAAAGTGCACTCCTCAGTCTCTTAGTGAAGTGCACTTCCTTTTTTTGTTCTGTATTTTGTGCTGGGGCCCACTTATTATGAAAAGCCTACCTATCATTTTTGTGAATCAGCTTTGAAAAGTCAAATGTCTGCTAGGTAATTAATAAAACTAGTTAAAAATAAGAATTTAACACCTAAAGCGAGACACCATAAAATGAAAAGCTCTGCACCGGCCCATGTAGGCGACAGCTACTTGGCAACGCCGGTGGCTTGGCAGTAGCGGCAACTTATTATTTTAAATTTTATTATAGTGGCAACTTGAAGGAATCAGGTGAGTCATTCTTCTTTCTTTTTTCTTAATTTGTTTGTTCTCTTTAATTTTTTTTTATTGTTTTTGGGTTTACTTCTCTTGTTTGATAGACATCTTCTCACTTTCTTCTTCCATTTATCTTACTTTTAGAAAAAAAAAAAAAAA
>CADEPD010066883.1:0-14349 GCA_902829195.1 Fraxinus dipetala
CAATTTGGATGGGGAATTATAAAAGCTATAACATTTTGGAATATCAAGAATCACCTCATCGCCTATGGTAGCTCATTCTACCTCTATATTTTGGCTTAACGACTTAGTCGAACCAATGTGTCTTTTAGGAGAACTTGGTTAGAAAGCATGAATCTCGATCAAATGGAATAGACTATCGGAATCATTAAAAAAATTTGAACATCTCGACCGGTTGATGGTTGGCCAGCCCGACCAGCCTCCGGCTAGTCGACATTCGGCCTGCTTTGATGGTCAATTGTCGACAAGCCAAGCTGGTCGACGCTTGTCGATTGTCAAGTCGATCGGGGCCTCGACTGACCTATCTGACGATGGGTCTGTCGATTTACACACTCTCTCACCACTACTCTCGTCGGATGAAGAAGATATAAAAATTTTATACATAATAAATGAAAAAAAAAACTTTAACCAACACGGAAGAAGTGAAGAGGCTACCCCTTGTCGATAAATATCGATAAGGGATAGAAGGGCTAGCGATACAAGATGACATTAATAATTATCCACGATGGCCAATGAGGTGAGAACTACTTGATATGCACTCCACGTAAAGCACCACATGATAGGTCGCTTATCCGTACATGCTATCTACCACTATGAGGCACTCTACGTTTATATAGGTCGTCGACCCCATGAGGCCGCCTACCACCATGAGGTCCTCTACGTTCACATAGGCTGCCTTCCACCAAGAGGCCCTCTACGTTCATAGAGGCCGCCTACCACCATGAGGCTGTCGACCCCCATGAAGCCGTCGACTACCATGAGACCCTCTACGTTCACATAGGTCGTCATCACTACGAGGCCGCCTACCACCATGAGACCCTCTGCGTTCACATAGGCCGTCTACCACTATGAGACCGTCGACCACCATGAGGTCGCTTAACACCATGAGGCCCTCTACATTCACATGGCCGTCTACCACTATAAGGCTGTCAACCACCATGATGTCGTCTACCACCATGTGGTCGTCGACCCCATGAGGCCCTCTATGTTCACATAGACCATCTACCACGACGAGGCCGCCTACTACCATGAGGTTGTCGACCTCCATGAGGCCCTCTATGTTTACATAGGTTGTCTACCACTATGACATCAACACTACACTTAATCATACAAATGGCAATGAACTGGACGGGAACCGCTCAACGATAAACGTAGGCACAACCAACCGCTTGAGGAGTGTGGGTCATCCCATCAGAACGTGGGGGAAGTGGAAAGATTTACGTGAGACACGTGGCACCATTAACTACTGAACGTGTACGTTGCATTAGGTACCTATAAATACCCCTAGGTGTGAAAGGTATGGTTCTCTTGAAACCCGAACTATTTGAATTTCAATTATACTTTCTTCCTACTTCCTTAAACCAACTACTGATTCTTACGCCGGAAGTACAACGGGGAAGAAAGCCCTGACCTCATTTTGCAATTAGTATTCGCTAATCGGAGTAGTCGGAACACCCTACTTGTCAAGGAGAACACGGAGGTCAATCTCGCTACAATTTCACATGTGAAACTGCATTTCTTTATTGTGTTTCCCATGTGATTAGTCATTTTTTATTATGTGAATGTCTACATATCAAAATTTTCCTATCTCGTAATATTTGAATATCAAGTTAGCAGAATCGGATTTTGATATCTCATATATCCGGTCATTGTCCACCAAAATTATGATTTATTCTCAAAGAGTCAGATAAATACATACATCATTCTACTCTAATCGATTCAAGAACGTGAGCGGTGAAATGCGTAGAGATCAGTAAGAATCCAATGGTGAAAGCACACAGTTAGGCAGATATTGACACTGAGAGATGAAAAAACTTATTGTCAACCTCTTATATGAACCCTCGAATTTAAATTTGATCATGATTCTTTACCAAATTTATTGATGAAAGTGTCTCTTTATCTTCCAGTTTAATATAACAAGCTAACATTAACAACTGAAACAATAACGTCATTTTGATTATTACCAAGCAAAACAGTCTTCAAGGAATAAACAAAGGTAACATGCCCACATTCTGGAGCAAACAAAATCAAAGCAAAGTGGAAAAATGCAAGAAAATTCCCAGAAAAACACCTCGGCACATCACCCCCTCTATGGACAGAAAGGTGTATGCAAAGAAGTAGTAGTACGGTGACTAGGAATGTTAAAATGTCTCAATCTCCCAACTTCCTCAGTAATGTAAGCATCACAAAGAAAAACCCTTGAGAAGGTGTTCTCCACTTTCCTTTCTATATCGTGCACAAATACATCTGTCTCTCCATCTTCTTTATTCTTGGCCAATAACCCTACTGTGTATATGGTATTCATCCTCCCCGGTCCTCGATTATAGCTTCCTACCGGCGCATCCACCATAATTACATCCCATTCTGTTTCATACACTATACTTGGAAAATTCTTTATAGCGAGTGGACATTTCGAAGACCTTGGATCACCCACAACTTTACATTCTTCTGACTTTCCTTTATATAACAACTCATCAGCCTGTTTGATATCCGTCTTATAGGAAACATGGTAAACTTCCAGTGAAGGCATTTGTTTTTTGACCATTTTTGTCCAATTCTTGTTATCTTCAAGAAACACGGTTCGCCCCATGTGATTGAGTGATGCCCACAAGAGACTGTCAAAGCCAAGCCCGAAAACTAAGAAATTGCACGGTGACTTCTTTTCAAGGACTCTCAATGTTCTCGAGACTTCGTGCAAGTCTTGTTGGGGTATCACGTCTGAAGTTGCATAGTGAACAAGGGATGTGGCTAGAGAAGGAGGAATTTTGTTGCAAATCGATAAGAAAGACGGATATGATGATCTTCTGATTGGCTGAAAAGATGAATAATTCGATCTGAGAATTACATAGAGAACTATGAGAAAGAAAAAGGAGAGGACCATAAGCTTAAGATTGATCATGGAAGGCTGGTTCTTGGACTTCATATTTCTTGACAAGGAGATTGTTGAAGACTATAAATCTCTGCTAATTTGCTAGACCAAAACAGTACTTATAGAAGAGCAAGGTCCGTGCAAATAAATGGCAAGATATATTTCTCAATTCAGAGAAATAAAAAACGTGTGATATTTTGCTTGCCTAAACCAAATGGAGAATTAAATTTCCTTCCTTGTGGAGGAAAAAATATCCTCTACTAATTAACATGAAAAATGATACGAGAATAAAAAAAATATCTTGAAAAACAACGTGCAAAATATACCTCTTACCATATTCTTATCGTGCACAAGATACAAAACGTTTCAACTAGAAGGGGAAAAATAACTTTTTTAAGCATATGTAATTTTGTAGTGTTCATTAGTTTATATATAACGATAGTAATTTGATCATCACAAACATATATAAACATGCCTCAAACGTCATTTTTTTAAAAACTGCATCTCAAAGAGAAGCATAGAATCAAAGCCAAGCCAAGAAAATTGCACTAGCAAGATTTTAAAAAATCTTAGATCACATACTGATAGCACCATGAGCCGAATAAAAACAAAGTCATATTTTCATTGTATCATCAAGTTTTAATTCATTTTAAGTCTTTAGTATTGGATCTTTAGAGTTTATCTTTGTAAGCTCGAAATCAGGCTAATGATGAAAGCAGCCTTTGCCTTGTTGAGTTCGAAGAACAGAACATGAAATACATCTTTTTAATTTTTAAGCTCGTTTATGCTCGCTCAAAATACTTTTATATTAGTTTTGATTAATACACATTTACGTTTATCGATAAAAAAATAAAAATAAATAAATAAGGAAGAAGAATCAAGTGCGTCCTTGTTGAAGGCGCGTACTAAAACAAGAATAAGAGCCACGCTGCAAGGAACCGAAAGAAAACATGAGTATTCCCTTGTTGAAGGCGCATAATAAAACAAGAATAAAAACCACGCTGCAAGGAACCGAAAGAAAACATGAGTATTCTATGCGGAATTAAATATTAATATCCCCAATATGATGCATAGAACATCTTGTAACTGATCCTTGCTCCGTCTCACACAGCTTGGCTATGAAAATCAGATCATTAAATTTTGACAGGGAAACCAACAAACACAAGAATTTCGCTCTTAAGTTGTCTGGGTGAAGTACATAGAAAAATACTGTCAATACTTATCCAATCTGCAGGATCCAATGAAATTAAAGAAGAAAATTTCGAAAAAAGCTGCCAATACACCACAAAATTTTTAGCAAATACAAACACTAGAAAAGAGACGAAAGTTGATTTACAATATTTATCTGCAAGCATTTGTATCAACCAATTATATGTCACCTATAACATTTGAGATTGACGAAAGCTCAATAAAATGGTAAAGAAGAAGCCCCACCAAACATAAATGCACGAACCAGTAGTTAAACTTATCTAACCGGTCTAATATCTATATACGCAGATCCAGACGAGGTAGGAGCCGGTGGCAAATGATTAGGGATGCAACGGCTGCTGGAGTTGTAGCCAGAGCTCACATCACCATTTTGGGCAGGGTCACTGTACCGGCGACTGTTACCACTAGATCTAGAATCTCCATCTGAATCATACGGACTGTTGGCTGGAGAATCAAATGCAGATCTCCAGTCATCACCCGATGAGGGGGCGGCAGTGGTTGGACTGCTTTCTGCAATAGGAAACAAGGAAACAATAGGATTTACATGAAAAATAACTGCTCTTATACCAGCCATATTTTGAAAAATAGATAATAATGTCTATTGGGAAAATACAATTGAAAATCATAGCTTTCTAATATTCTTTTTTAGTTGCTCACTCCAGTTATGTGCTTCCAACATCTAGGCTCCCTACTTCATGTTACTGCTCATCTCCTGATATGAACACTGCCATTAGCCCCAAATATCTTAACAATCATGCCCAGAAAAATGCATATCACTAATTCAGTCATCACAACTGTCTAGAGCATTTCACCTAATTCCAATATTTCTTCACTGACTTGATATAGTCCAACCAACTATTTGCTCACGAAGGGGCAACTGTCGAAACTTGCAAGGAATTTGATATTTCCTTATCAGGAGGGGCAGGCTAACAAGCTATAAATCACCTGCTCCACTATCATTGGAGAAGCTTGAGGATGCAGCTGCCAGATTATCATGAATACTAAGTTGCCTAACGAGCTTGGAAAGAAGTAAAGATTGTTTCTGATAACGTTCCCTCCTGCGCTTTACGTTCTGGTCCTCCATAAGCAGCTCTTCAATTCTTACTGTACTTTGGGCACTATGAATACATATTAAATGAAGTCAGATTGTTGAAACAATCAAAAGAAAAAGGAAGAAGAATGCCCAGAGAATCTAATCAGTATAATTACCATTTCAATGTTAAGCATAATTGAACAATGATGACCGCATTTTTCGCATGCTGAAGAACAATGAAGAGCCTTCTACAACATGCCTCACTAAAACAGCACGTAAAACTAACTTGAATGTTCATAATGAAGTCAAGAAAACACAAGACACCGAAATGCTTAGACCTTGAAACATAATGACATACAGTTAATTGCATGGATAAAATACTAGAAGTTCAGTCAGATACAACAATAACCCCCATATGCATGATATCTTTAATTGACAACTGTGAGGAACTATTTCGCAAATACCTGCTGTAATTTCCCCTTCAGGACCCGCAGTTTTCAAAGCGGATCCTTCTTGCACATCTTTATCTTACTGACTGGATTTATCCTTCATCGACTTTAAGCTACCTGCGCTTTGTTGGCCTCCAGTTTGCGGACTAGTTGCCTGAATGGAGGATTAAAGACAATAAGGCACGCAAAAAAATCTAAAAGATTTCTAGCATAAAACTTGTAAAGATTAGCCGGGACAAATGTGTACATATGCCATAATGAACATATGGTGAATACAACAATCTCAGACACCCAAGTGATTTCATTTAAAACTAAATGGACAAAAAGAAATACAAAGCACAAAAAATATGTTGTACCCTATTTAATATGGACTGCTCAGCCTTATTTCCCTTTTTAGAGGATTGACCTTTCAGCTCCTCTTCACGTCGTTGTCTATCCATTCTGGCAAAATCAATTAAACAAATACATCATAAAATTATGGATGATTCACTAAAGATGATTGGGGGAGATGTATATGGAAATTTTCACGTCATACGAATATGGAGCACAAAAATTAAAAAACACACTTCATCAAAGATAAATTTTCAAATTTCAAATAGCAATAAACTTCATTTGCACCACATCTCTCAAAAGAATAAGAAAACAGGCAAGATTGTTGTTAACTACTACTTGACCAGTTGTTGAACATACCACCTCTGCACCAAACGGATGAAATGTTGAGGAGGAACAAATGCCCGCTCCATGTCAACCAGTGCAACTACCAAGTTTTTTGCTTCTTTCTTAAATCCTTCCAAAGCAGCAGTGGCAATGGCCACAACCTACAAATTTTAGCAGCAAAGAATCTTTCTATGGATATCCAATCAAACAAAAGATACGTACATCTAAGTTGATAAGTGATTGAAGTAAAGCTGTGAGTCATGATTACCTCTCGCTTAAAAGGAGGGTATCTTCCAAGGCCTGGGGTGGCATTTGCAGCAGCTGAGACGATATCAACAAGAACCCGATGCACCTATTTAAAGATCTCAAATGTAAGAATCGTAAAAGTAGAATCAATAGTATACAGCCAGAACAAGTAAGATTTCATGCGCTATAAATAGAAAAGTTAGTTCCATATCAACAGCAGCTCTTGGTCATGCAAGAACTAATGGTGCAAGCTCAGAAAACCTCATGAGGGTAAAAATTCAACACGAAGAATGGGAATAAAACCAGGAATTGTATGGAGAACATGAAACGAGATCAGGGAACTGTTGAATAGATATGAAAACAATTCTATATGGGGGAAACTCGAATCCTATTATACATTTTTCTTTCCAGATTTGCTGAGTATTAAGGCAAAATACTGAAAGGAAAAGATGCAATTTGTGAACATATAACCAAAAATTTGATCCATCTTAGACTATGAAAGTTACAGGTGGGAAAAGCCAAGCAGCAATGTTGGGAATGAAAAAAAAAAAGGGAGCAGTTTCTTGTTAAAATAACTTACTAGTAAAGAGAAGAAAATATGTGTAACCATGAAACCATTGAAAGCAATGCAACATGATAAATAAAGAAAGACGGTACTGCTTTACCTCATCAACACAAAGCCGAGGAGGTTCTTTTGCTAGCTCTAAAACACCCTTGATTAAGGACATCAACCCTTTTTCAGGAGAAATAAGATAAGGCTGATAACCATCTGCTTCTAGCACAATCTGGTCACAGAAAATTGTTATTGTAAAAGCAAAGAACAAACATGAAAAGATAAGAAGCAGATGCTCAACAATTGAACTTACAATGGTAGATAACACATACCCTCTTAACATTATTTAGGTCAAAATGTCCATCTAAAGGGAGCTGTTTGATCCTATTGGCGAAATTGCCTTCAAAACTAGCAACAACTTTCCATCCATCACCCTGGAATACAAGAATAGAAATCATAATTAAAAAATATACTAAGTAATAATGCTCTGATTATCTCAAAAAAATTGTACAACTGCACTGTGAGAAAAATAATACATAAGCATGCTATCTTGCAGAACAAGACTGAAAGAAGGACCACAGAGGAAGCCATAAATAGATTCTCTTAAAAGGAAAGTCAGTTTACATTTACCAATCAGGCAATCAGAGAAGATGGTGGTCAAATCCAAGTATCAAATGAACCATCAATGAAAGAATTTTATACCTCCGTTTGGATACCTATTTATAAATGGTTTACAAAATCCAGTCAAAGTCAAATATTAATTCCAACCACACATTCATAATTCCTACCCATTATCATCCAGACACTTCGTGTGATCCCCTACAATTCATCTTCATAAACCATTTAGAAATTTGCCAAACAGAGGATATATTGAAAATTCTAAGACTTAATTTTCAACACTTATAGCTTGAAGGAGTTCTTTCTAGTTGTGACATTATATAGAACAAATTGAATAAACCAATCAACATGAGGTGACATTGAATCTCTTTTACCTAGGAACCACTTGAGTTAATAAAAAACAGAAAGATTCTGCAACAGTATTGCCTTGAGATTGAGCATATTTAGAATCATGTTCACACTGATTCCACATATGAGCTCCTCTGTATGCCCTTCGCATTTTAGTACTAAAGGATCCTCATTTGTTATATATACGGAGACTTTGGGTATCCTTGTATTTTTCCTGAAATAAAGTAGAGAAAATTGAACCAGAAACATAATTGCTAGCGGAGTTGTTCATTCACAATGACAACTGTTTTATGCATTATGAAAATCACAATTCTTGCTTCTTACTACTAGAAAAAGAGAAGACCAACAAGCTATAAGATTCGGCACCATGTATGTGTTGAGTAGAGATAAATTATAATCTAGCACAGAAGTGATACATTTGTCAAATTATGGATGTAAACTGAGCTGTGAGTACTGAATAGGCTGTATGTAAGAGGGAAGCAAGTACATAAACTGATGATGAGGGAAGCTACGTTTCGTAAAAATAACTAGAAGGAAAAGTTTTTAGCTATATAAATTTCTCCAGCTGACCCCTAAAAAGAAATTGCCACTAATATCAGAGGTTTGCTTCATAAGAGTATGCATACTATACTATTCAATAATCCTACTTACTTCGTTGTGTAGTACTGGAATGATAGTAATTTACATAATCACTTATTTAAGTAACTCAATTAAAGAATAAAAAAATTTCCTAAATCTCACCTCTCCAGTAGTAATATGCTGAAGGAATTTATCCTCAAATTCACGGCAAAGTTCCAGGGCTAAAGCTTTTGTACCTTCAACGCTATGAACCATCTGTTCACCAAGCTTAACCAATTCATCATGTACTATTTGGGACTTGCCCTGAAGCCTGCAGGAGTTGCAAAATGCACGAATGAAGTGTCAATTAAGGTACAAAATGCAGACATGGAGTGGCAAGATAAAATAGTTCAATAAGATAACTATCACCATAGAATTTGTAACCCTGTTTCCCTATATAGTAATATGGACCAGAGTCATAGATGCTAATGGGGATCAAAGGGCAAAATCAATTTCCCAAAAGATGCAATACAGATTATACTTGAAAGGAAAAGGGATGGCCAAGAGCAATACTCCAGTAAGTGGCCTAAGAGAAAAAAAAATCTATTTGCGATGGATGAGCATGTAAGGAGCCAAAAGACAAGCAGATTGATGAGAAGCATACCCTGAGAGGAGATTCGGAAGCCTGACTTTCATACGGTTTCGGATCTGTTGAGCAAGGGTCTCCACCAAGGCTAATCTCCCAAGCTTGCTATGAGGGGCTCCTGTTAGTATAGATTTCAGACTTTCACTCTCTGCTCGCCATGCAGTTTCCAAAGAGTTATCAGCTCCAACAATCCCTGATTGAGCAGATGCTATGGAGACAGATTGGCCAATCAAAGCAACCCATGGGATGTCAGATGTGCTTCATGGTCCTTGATTCAATAAAAGTGCCTGTACAGCAGCAAGGACTTTTGGTTCTGAAGCTGCTTGATCTATCTTGCTAATATCACCCACAGTTCTTGTACCTAAAAAACAAAACCAACAATTGCCAACGCATAAGTTTTACACGGAAGGGAATAAAAAAAGGATTGGGTGGATATACAGGTAGAACAAAGTCCTCTCTTTTCTGGTGATCACACATCAAAATGATACGTATATGACAAACCCACATTCTCCATCGAGCTCCTTCACAATTCTTATCGCTTTTGATGCTGCAACTTCTGGGGCCTGGACAGCAGGTATTACAACCAGCAATATCGCATCATTGCGTTCAGCATATTTGCTCTGACAAAAACAAATGAGATGGCAATTAGAGATCCTGCTTTCAAAAATGCTAACCAACAATATATTAGAGACCTCATGCTCCCCAAACCATACTAGATAACCACAAGCACAGAAGCCACTGACCAATGGATCGTCAATATTTCCTTTATCTGCCCCAGGCAAACCAATTAATTTCAATGGTGGAGCTGCAAGTCAAGGAGACTGAGAAATCAGATGGGACATTAGATAAAGAGGCAAAACCTAAAACAATGTCTCAAGATAACTAAACACTAAAAATTTCTAATGTACAATGTGAAACGCTAATTATGAGGCACTAATCATATTAAAATGGTTCTGGAAGCCTAGTAAATGTAGCAAAATTTACACGTTAAACCAGCTAATTGCCATCAGTTTTTTTAATTAACCGTATAACCAAAAACCAAAACCATCTACCCTAATAGAATGTTCAAGATTTTCACAACTCCTGAAGCAACAGAGGATGACGTAATAAAGGTCAGCATTTTGCAAATTTTATTATCTACTTGACTGATAAGAAAACATATACTTTAAATATTCATGCAATGTAAAATTAAATATGAAGGCAAAAGCATGAATATGCTTGCTGAACTTCTTTCAATCGGAGAACAGGAAGGAAGCGCATGCGTCATGAAGCGTCAAGCACACGTACCTGTACTCGTTCGAAGCTTCAAATATATTTCATCTTGACTCTTGCTCGAAATTTTGCTCAGTTTGTCCTGTAATGAATGCCGAAGAGCAATTATAATAAAATTAAAAAGAAAAGGACAAATTCTGAGTATTTAATTAGATAACCAAAGTAAAGAACTTTATTCAAAGTTAAGGAGAGGACGGAAGTGTTTAATTTGTTTTGTATGGAACTTTCTTCTTAGTTCACACAAAAGTAAGAGCACTCACTTGCAGAAACCTGGTGAGATTTACTATCAATTTGCAAAATAATTGATTTACTACTTAACGAGCTATCCCTTGTTAAATAAATACAAATTGGAGCACGAGTGGCACCACCTTCACCAGTTGGCTGCAAAATTGAAGCTGAAACTTTGGAAAATGGTTTTTCAAAAGGAAGTCGTTAAGTGGACATGATACAAAAAGATCATAAGGCTTCGAACCAGTGCAGGATGCCCGATTAGACTATTCAATACAGCAGACTTACCCACACCCTGAACAATTTTTCCACAATCAAAAGATCATTTTCGTTTATAATGACAAGGAAAGTTAAAAAACCAAAGTGAACAGACCTAAAATGTTAATCCCAAATTTCTCTACAAGAACTTAATGATCCTTTTAATTATGATGAGATTAATATGCATTAATAAGCATATTCCTGATGCAACATTCACGATAAATCAACATGTTGCATCACGTGATTTCAAATAAACAACAAACTAAACATTGTACCTAATATATTTAAGAGCCGCTATGGGAGTCAATTTTCCCCCCTCCGTTAAATCTTCACTACATATACCGAAGGATTTTACTACTATTTGGCTTCTTCCTTCTTTTTTGGATAGCAAGGACCAAGGGTTAGTCCCTGTTTGGTTTAGTTAAAAATCATACTGTAGTAAATTTTGATAAAAAATTGACAAAATATGTGGTTGGAAAGTAAATAAAAGTTATATTTTCCATAAAATGTGGTCGAAAATGAGTTTGGGGGGAAACATAAGTTTTAGAAAATGGGGCAAAACAGGGGCATAGATCTTTCGCCACAATAGGGATACCCACTTACCAAGCCCTCATGCCCATACAAATATTAAAGCAACAACCACAAAAAACTTTTCTATGGAAAATCTAGGGACAGACCAATCATGTTTAAAACTTCACACATCTCACCAGTCATCGACATTCTTCACTCTGGACCTATCTGATGAGCTATTACTATCTACTTGTTTAAGTGTTTAAAACATTTTCTATCCTTTTGTATAAGGTAAATGCTTCCATGTTCTACATCTTTTTTTCATTTATTATTCTATATAAAGCGAAGGGTATGGACTGACTTGTGCACATATTGGAGGTGCAACAAACTAGAATGCTTAGTAACATGTATTGTCTTCAATTCTAAGGGCTGGTTGAGTTGTGTATAATAGTAATGCACAGAATTATATCATAAATGACACATTCAAGTTCATAGAATTTTGTACAAAATAATTCGAGTTTTCAAGTGAACTTTGGAATCGTCATGGTAAGCTAATTTTGATGATTAAAAACATTATAATTTTTATTATAAACAGAGAAGCTTAACTTGGAGGGTGTAATCCAAAGAGTAAGTGAAAATTTCATGGAATGGCGAGAGAGAGAGAGAGAGAAGAAAAATTGGAAGTAATGTTGTTCAAAGTGATAGCATCTACCTACAAATAGATGTCATTTATTCAAACAAAAAGATTCTGCACTTGAAAACATAACAGGATTCCATAAATATTCTCAAAAGGAAAACGTAATGTGCATCAATGGTATTAAACTTAAAACTGGAAAACAGCTGGTCTCTATCACTTAAAAATCTAGCAAGAATGAACTAATTACTGTATCAAAGATATTAGTTAGTGGCACAACTTTAATATATACTTTTCTAGTTATTCTTGAATCAGTTGAATCTTCTTTAAATTGAAATGAAACAGGTCCACCCTTGAACCCAAGTTATATCCATATTGTTGTAAACAAGCAACCAATAAACAATATGAAAAATCTTAGTTCCCCACTCCAACAAGAAGTTACAGACTGTGACATGTCAAGACAAGAGGAAGATTCCCTAACATCATTTTCAACATCAGTGCATATATAAGCTTGGTTAGAGACCATTAACTATTAAAACGTGAAATAAAAGGGAATCCAATTTAGGAAAAAATAAATTCAAAATTGACAGAAAAAAGATTGTAGATTCCAAACCTTCAGCCCCAAACCAATGACTCCAAACATTGGATTTCTATTCATTATCATCAGCAAGTATGAATTTATATAATGATAGTAATAAACAAGAAAGAATAAAAAGACCACTCATAAATAATCATAGTCCATTTTCAAATAACATAATGCAAATAGAAATTTCCCCCAGATAATTATTTAGTTTACAAAGTTCAACGTGAGAGCAGGATGACTTTTATACCAATCTAAATCTAAGTGACAAACCTGCTAATCAAGCAGTTAGAAAATTTCTCAGTTCAGTTCAGTCGGTATAATTGAAAAGATGACCATACATACTTTGAAGACGTAAAATGTTTTATTTCCTACCATCACCAGGAAACAATTTCAAACTATGTTTATCAGAACAGTTCAAGTTCTCTTTCTACAAAGTTATAATAAGAATTCATAAACAAGGTCTACAAGGCTAATGTTGTACCATTTGCTTCACTTGCTATACCCCTGTTCGACATCACAAAGACTGTGCACACAATTAAACCCCTTCCAATTCAAAAATTCATGATCCACTTCGGCATTCACAATCCAATACAAAACAATATTTTTTACTGAAGACCATACAAAAATGCAATTTCAATTCCAGTTGCAAATAACTAGATTGAAATTGCAGATCCAAAAACCAGATAGTCCAGAGGTCTAAAATGTAACCATTCGATTCTAAACTCGTAAATTAAAACAGAGGCAACATCAATAATGCTGTGATTAATCAACAGTGTTCCCAAGAGCACCAACATTGAGAAAAGTAGAGTGCTTGGAAGAAGCAGACGACGACATCTCGTCAATATCTTCGTCGACAAGCAATCCTGCGGCTTGCCGCATCGAATGGGAGAGCTGTGACAATTCCTCGATGGCATCCATCAATTCAATCAGTTCTCTCGCTCTCTCCTAAAGCAGATGCTCAGATTCAATGCAGTAGATCGAAGAACCAAGAGTCGAAGATCCAGTCGATGGAATTAGATCAAAGTGAGATGTTCGCGTAAATTTATAGATTGTATAAATGTTAGGGTTACCGTGGAGAGACCGGATATTTGAATGTAAATTGGAAAAACTAAAATGGTTGGGATAAGTGCGTTGATGCCGTACGTATGTTGTGAATTTTTATTCGGAAATGCTAATTATATGTCGTTGATGCCGTACGTTATGGATTTTTATTGAGAGATGTCATTTATACATTAATGTTGACCATCGCAAGGGGTTCATGAACGTTATGAATTTTTATTGGGAAATGCTAATTGTATGTCGTTGATGTCGTACATATGTTATGGAT
The DNA here is from genome assembly GCA_902829195.1 of Fraxinus dipetala. Taxonomy (NCBI): domain Eukaryota; kingdom Viridiplantae; phylum Streptophyta; class Magnoliopsida; order Lamiales; family Oleaceae; genus Fraxinus; species Fraxinus dipetala. Next base: position 14,035 of record CADEPD010066883.1, read on the forward strand.
TTTTATTGGGAAATGTTATTTGTACATTAATGTTGACCCTCGCAAGGGGTTCATGAACATTAAAAAAATCGTGAACCCCCCTCGCCTAACTCATTTTTATTTAGAATACATTTTCTTTCCTCGTATTTTTAAATACACATTTTTTAATAAAATACTGCATTTATTTGAGCTACATTATTTTTTTTTTAAAAAATGATTTTCAAATAGTATTTTTTAAATAATATGTGATTAAAAAATATGGAGAATTTTTTGAATTATGTATTATATTATTTTATTGAGAGAATATGTAGATGATAAAAAGAAAGAAAAAATAAA
>CADEPD010066922.1:0-10102 GCA_902829195.1 Fraxinus dipetala
TATGAAATATGTGCTACAGTATTTTTCCCTCTCTTATGGCGTATATCATATTCTTTAAATCTAAATAATACCGTACGATCCTAGTTCAAGTATTCTCCAATAACTAACTTGAGTTCTCCTTATATTCATTCATTTATACAATCACCTCGAAATCCATCTGGCTACTAAACATTTTTAATGGACAATGAAGTCCATTTCAATTACTTAATAGTAATCTCAGGAGTTTGCATTTCTTAAAGAGGCATTTGCAAAAGTTTTGATACCACGTTGACATGAGAATCATCATCATGGTATCAAAATGGAAATGGAGTCATGATGATCATCACATGAATGTTTAAACTTTTCACTGCAAAGGCTAAATAAAATTTATACGTGTCTGCAATGCTCATACGCTTTTGCAAATGTTTACATATCATATTGACATGACTATTATTACCTTAATATCAAAATGACAATGGAGTCATTATGATCGTCATGTGCACATTTTACACTTTCACGTCTCGAAAAAATATTACTAAGGTTAAATAACATTTATAGTTGTTTTCATTCTCAAATATGCTTTTTCACATGTTTTGATATCATATTGACATGGGTGTTGTTATCGTAGTATCAAAATAGCAGTAGAGTCGTTATGATCGTCAAATGAATGTTTGCACTTTCACATCAAGAAAAAATATTACTTGGTAAAAAATAATAGTTATATGTGTTTGCATTGCTCATAGAGGCCTTTTCAAACATTTTAATATCATTCTATATAAGTATCGTTATCGTAGTACTAAAACAACAAAGTCTTTATGATCGTCACATGCATGCCTTGAACTTTTCACACCTCAAAATAACAATACTAAGACAGATAATTTGTGGGGGTTTGCATTTCTCATATAGGATTTTGTAAGTATTTCTATACCATATCGATATGAGTGTCGTTACTCTAGTATCGAAATGGTAGTCAAATCATTATGATCGTTCCATGCATGTTTTCACTTTTCACGTCTCGAAACACCATTGATAAGGCTAAATAACATTTATAAGCGTTTGTGTTTCTCATATACACTTTTGCAATCAATTGCTTGCACGTTTTGTTGTTTGCATGTCTCGAAACAACATTACTAACGAAAAATAAAATTTGTAAGTATTTTCGTTGGACATATAAACCTTTGTAGGTGTTTTGAGCCATAACAATGTGACTAGACAGGCAAGTTTTCACACAAAAGGTCGTATTGCCTTCTTTTCACAATTTAATCTTTCATGGAATAAGGGTAGGGTGTACTAGTAAAGATCGTGTACATCTCTGGATAGATTGTGGGAGTATTAGTAAAAATTGTTACACTACTAGATAGGGCATGCTTAGGGGTCATATTGTGGCCAAAGGTTGGCATTTTGGACTTCGAAAAAACCTATTCGAGATTTGTATAAATTTACAGTAACCAACACCAATGCTAACGAAGACATTTGGTTGGGATATTGGTACATCATCTTGTTACTTACTAAAATCACTCTTAAAAATGAGCTAGAAGAAAAAAATGACGAAATTTGTAACATAGGAATGTTTGACTTAAGAGTCAAGACGGATAATCAAAGTTGTTGAACAAACTATTCTTATTAGACAAAGTTTTGAAACCATAAGGTTATTAGATCTAGGTATTGTAATATGGAGAGAAAATATAAATTCTTACATATAGGGTTAGTACAAATAGCCCTTAAATGCCTCATTAAAAAAGAAGTAAATGCGTGTGTACTTGTAACTTGAGTGATTGCAGGCATTTAAAATTTAATGATAGTTTACTTGGTTAAATTGAAACCAGTTTATGTAATGGCCTTTGTATATTTTAACTGCCTGATTTCCCTGTTCCTCTTAACGGACCTGAATCCATTAGATGTTTTAACTTTAAACATTGAGTTCAAAGGATACGAAATAAAAGAATTAAGTAAACATGTCGCTATAATCTATAAGTATCTTATAAAGTTATGAACAATTTAAACCCAGACTCTAAAAGGGTTAGTATGAAAGGCTCAACAACGATGATTGAGACCAATGTTACTAAGTCTAGAACTGTTGATACGAATTCACGTAGCAATTGAAGCTGCGAAACCCACGACACGTTGAGAGCACGCATAAGCACAATGAGTTTTTGGGTTCCTACAATAGAGAAATATCCAAATTGGGGAGAGGTTTGTTAGTTCTTACTAAACCCCTCTCAACCTCACATTTTTTTTGTATAGAAATTCGCTTTTGATTTTTCTCTCATCTCAATAGACTCTCTTTCTTTTTTCTCTTGTGTCTCTGCTCTTTTTTTCTCATAATTAGTCACCTCACTATCTTCTCTCATAATCTCCATTCGTCTTTCTTTGTTTTTCTTTTCTTCCTCACCTCTCAATCTCAATTGGTACTCATAGACTTGTTGCGATGTTAATGGTATAAGAGTAACAACTCTCCCATCTTTTATAAAGTTGTACCTATTCTTGAATCCATCATATTTAACTTTTCTATCATACTGCTATGGTCTTCCCAACAAATTGTGTCCAGCATGCATATGAACTACATCACACATCACTTCATCACTATACCTCCCAATTGATAAATTCACCAAAACTTGCTTACATACCCTAACCTCTCCACATTTATCTAACCACTGCAATTTATATGGCATATGATATTTTATCATAGTCAATCCTAATTTCTCAACAAGTGTAATACTAGAAATATTAGTACAACTATTCCCATCAATAATCAAACTACATACCTTATTTTTGGTATGGCATCTAGTATGAAAGATGTTCTCCCGTTGCTGTTTCACATCATCCAATTTCATTTGTGTATTGAGAGCAAGCATCACCATAAGTAACTTACCTCCTAGCGGGTACTCTACTCCATCACCATCACTAGCATCCTCGAATGCGGGTATATCATCACCATCACTATTACTCACCACTTCTCAATTGTCATGCAAAATCATTGTCCTTTTGTTTGGACATTGAGAAGCAATGTGCCCCGATCCCAAATACCAAAACATTTGATATCCCGATTCTTAGAAGGTTGGGAATCTATTTTGGGTGTAAATTTGCTAGCAATTTCTTCCTTTCCCTTTGGTGGTTTGGTCTTACTACTCTAAACAGTTCCATCACCTTTACTGTTATCTCACTTTGGTTTCCAAGAAGAGTTAAAACCCAAAGAACTCGATGAATATTTAGCTGTCCCCTTCTTCTTCTTGCCTTTCAACTTTCATAACTACATGTTGCTGTCTTCCAATTCTACAAAATGTTGCAACTCTACCACATTAGCTATCTCCCTATTCAAACCATTCAAAAACTAGGCCATGGTGGCCTCCTTATTCTCCTCGATATTCGCTCTAATCATAGTAATCTCCATCTTCTTGCGATAATCCTCCACACTCCTAGAACCTCGGTAGAGGTTTTGCAATTTTTGATGAAGCTCTCTATAATAATGATTAGGCATGAAACTCTTCCGCGTGATAGTCTTCAATTCTTTACATGTATTAATAAGTCTCTCACAGTTTCTCCTCCTAGATGTTACTATTTGATCTACCAAATGATAACATAATCGATAAATTCAAATACCGAAATTTTTATCTTACCTTCCTTCGAGTAGTTGTGGCAATCAAATATCAACTCTACTTTCTTTTCCCACTCCAAGTATGCCTCCGGGTCACTTATTCCTTTGAATGAAGGAATTGTTATTTTGATATTTCCCATACTTCTATCAACACTATCTCCAACATGATCTCTACCCCTCCTTTTATGCTTAACTCATCTATCCCTCATTCTTCCTAATTCGACATACACCTATGCATCCTCATTAATGTCACTATCCACTTCACATTCACCAGCAAAATCCGTTCTATGATCACGTCTACCTTGCCTCCTTGTGTTAGAAACTTCTCTAGGTTGTTCCCTACGCAAATTAGCAAGCAATGTGTCTTGTCCCTCCATCCAAGCCTCTTGTCTGTCCATTCTATCTCCCATATCACCAAACAACCTTTCAAATCGTCGTATCACCTCTTTCGTCATGATGACTTGACTATTCTTTCCGATTGAAGTAGAATCGTTCCTGTCAAATGTCCTAAATCTAGTTTAATATTTATCTTACGTGTGTGTATATCACTCAATTTGACTTTTTCCCTCTATTAGTCTCACCAATCTACATTTTTCCACTCAATGCCTTCTTACAAGTGCTTCAAAAACTTAATTCGATATCAATCAAAATTTAACACTTGTGGAGTTCAAACAAAGAATTGAGTAAAAAAAAGTGATCTATAATGATTCAAGAGGGTAAGAATTTGAATTTTGAATGAAACACAGAGAATTGGACACTTTTGAATTTGGAATTTTTTTTTTACTCAAAAAGTAAAATTGTATGTTGGTGGCAGTTTTCCAAATTTTCATTTTATTTTTTGCTCGAAAATTCGATTAGATACCAAAAAAAAAGAAGCAAAAATTAATTTGGATGCTTAATTAGCACACAAACAATTTTATAATTTTATGGAATGGAGACAAAAAAAAAATTGAAGAACGCGAAGAATGAAAAACAAAAATTCAAACAAAAGATACAATGATATAACCTTGATTTTTGGAACTTTACTATGATACCAACTGATGCGAACCCACGTAGCAATTGAAGCTACGAAACTCACGACAGATTAGATGAAACCCAAAAAACTCAAGAATCAACGTTTGAAAACTTGACCCAATAAATTATTGAATCAAAGAACCAATACAATTGCCTATAATATTTTGACCACGTGATCACAAAACTTATGAACCTTACTAAATTGATGAACGCTACATGAATTTAATTCTTGATAAGTTCAGAATTAATTGAATGAAGAGCAAGAAGAAATCAATAAGCATTGCAATAAATCTTTCAATAATTGTCTCTCTTACAATGAATGGAATGAACCATATTTATATAGAACCCATAAAACCTATTTAAAAATGGAATTAATATTCAAAATATCAAAAAATACCATAAAATTAAAGTTTTAAATAAACTGAGATTCTTTCAAAAAATTGAAAAATCCACTCCAAAATTGTGCTATGCAGCTGCATAGTGTATGAACACATTGCATAGTTCATACAAAAGTGTTAAATTCTCGGTATAAAGGCATGCCTATGCTGTCGCATAGTTACTCTTTTCAGCTTTCTCGTCCGCTGTTTGGACCAAGTTGATCCATCTTGTTTATTCTTCCAAGCCTAACATGAAACTTGCCATTTTGCTTGTCGTGATCAATGTTTCGTCAATCGTGGCTTGAGCAAGTAGACGCATTGTTTCTTTGACGTGCTTCGCTCGCGACTTAGTCATAGACTCTTACTCAACGATCAATGGATTCTTATCATTCTTGTATCATGGATCACACATCATTTGAACTTGGACTTTTAAAGTGGATAAAAATCCGAATAGTTTTCCATCTCTTTGTCGGGATTTCCATTATAGATGGTAGCATAAAATTGATAACACTGAAACCGTATCAAAATTTTCTGAATCGTGTAAAGTTTGGAAAAACCTCTTTAGAGGGAATCAAACATATCCTATTTCTGAAGAGAAAGAAGACTTTGAGGAAGACCAACTTCAATCGGTCAAAAAGGCGATTACTAAAGATAATACACTTTTATCTCCCCTTAAGTTAAACAAAACATTCTCGAGGTTATGACATGAATTTTTGGAGACAAAGACGTGTCAATGAAGTTAGTCCAATCCGATCAGGATATTTCAATGAAATCAATAAAATTTGAAAAGACCTAAGTTAAAACAGACCATGCGGGTCCTAGTTCCTCAGATGGAAACGAATTTTTCTTGGAAGAGGATGACTTGCTAGAAGATACAGATGATGAGAATGAGGATTATACTCCTTTAAATGGAGACATGGAAGACTACCTGGGAATGACAGAATTATATTCCCAAGATGGAAAATTTAATCAATCTAAAAGAAAAGTTAAAGGAATTGTCATTCAATGACAAACAAGATCTCTTTTTAGTTTTTATTGAAAGGCGAATGACATGTGAGGACTTACGAGTTCCAATGTATTGGCAGACCAAAGCTTAAAGCTCTCAAAACCTTTAAACAAAACATTTTTCTTAAGGTGCATGTGAAGACTTAAGACTCCCGAAATTAGTGACAAACAAGAGCTTAAAGCTCACAAGACATTTGGCTAAAGATACAAATGATATATCATGTGTAGACAAAAAAGGATTTCTGGATTTTGTGCAGGAAATCATGTGAAGACGTGATGAAAACAAGAGAATTGCTAAGTTCAAGGAGGACTCCATGTGAAGACCTCTTAACTTGTGCTTATCAATTCAATTTGAAGAGGAAATTGAAGTTCGGAATCTCCTATATAAGGAGATAGTTTCTTTCTATTTGGGCAAAGTCTTTTCCATTATCAGCTATATGTTGTATTAGTTACTTTTGAGTTGTAATTCAATTGTAAAAAAAGTGTCTAAGTACTTTTTGTCTTCCATTGTATGATATTTTTGGGAGAAGAAATAAAACGGAAGTTCTAGTATTCTACTTGCATTTTAAGGAAGAGATTTTAGAGTGCTGAACTTATTTCTTATTTTGGATTGATATCAAGTTTCTGCTTCTCCAGCAATTATGCTGGAACCTTGTAATTATTAAATTTAATCATTGTTATTTTATATTTATCATGAACTAGTATTTTGTAATTAAAACTTTCATTTTCAAAAAAAAAAATTTACTAGTTTTTAGATTATTGCTTTTTATGTTTTAATTTACTTTTATTAACATTAATTAAGTTTTCTAAGTGTTAAACTTTACTACCACTTTTTTCAGGACAAGATTAATAAGGCTAAATATTATTTATAGGTATTTGTGTACTCATATAAGCTTATGTCAGCATTTTGCGTCACATTGACGTGAGTGTCATTTTCGTAGTACCAAAACAACAATGCAATCATTATGATCATTACCTGCATAATTTGGACTTTTCACATCTCAAAACAACGTTACCAAGGGTGTGTTTGTCTCCCATTATTAGGAGAAAAATGAAATAATGAATAGTATTTTTGAAGAATGTGTGGTTGAAATTGAAAGTAATTTTATTGGTTTGTGTATAGAATATTTTATTGGATGAATATGTGGTGGAGAATCTTATTGTAGCAAACAATTTTTGAGATTGATGGTAGACAAACAGGGGCTAAGTTTAAGTTACATTTTTAGATGTTTGCATGGTTCATATGTGTTTTTCAAAAACATTTGAGTCATAATAATGTGGATATTATTAACTTAATACTGAAACATTAATAAAGTTATGATTATCGTTGCATGCATGTTTTGCACTTTTCACATCTCAAAACAACATTACTGTGGATAAATAATATTTATAGGTGTTTGCGTTGCTCATATGGTATTGTCAAGAATATCGATACCAGATCAACATGCGTGTCATAACCGTAGTATTGAAAATGCAGTGTAGTTCTTATTATCATTACATGTACATTTTGCATTTTTCACATTTTTAAATAAACACTACAAAGATTAAGTAACATTTCCAGACATTTCCATTGCTTATTTATGTTTTAATAAGTTTTTTTAGGTGTAATGATGTAAATATCATTATCATAGAACTGATACGTAAATAGAGTCAAAATGATCATTGCTTGCATATTTTGCACTTTTGACATCCAAAATAGCAATCTTAAAGGTAAATTAAATGCTCATATATACTCATGCAAGCATTTCGCCATATCGACAAAGTGAGGTTATCATAGTATTGAAATGGCAATAGAGTCATTATAATTGTTACATGTACGTTTTCACTTCATGTCTCGAAAAAATATTACTATGGCTAAATAACATTTATAGGTGGTTGCATTGCTCATATGGGCTTTTGCAAACATTTTGAGTCTTAACAATGTGACTGTCGCTATCTAGTATTGAAATAGAAGTGTAATCATTATGATTATGGCCTACACGTTTTGCAGTTTTTAAATCTCGAAACAACATTATTAAGGCTAAGTAACATATCATGCATTTTCAATGCTCATATATGCATTTTCATGTTTCGAGCCATAAAAATGAGAACATCATTATCGTAGTACTAAAACATCAATGGATCTTGATGATCATTGCCTACACATTTTTCACTTTTCATGTCTCAAAATAATATTACTAAGTCTCTATAAAATTATAGGTGTTCATATTGCTCATATACACTTTTGCAAAACATTTCGATCATGTCAATATGATTGTCGTTATTGTAGTGTTGAAATGGCAATGGAGTCATTATGGTCTTCACATGTATGTTTTGCACTTTCAACATCTCAAAACAACATTGCTAATGTTAACTAACATCTTAGGTGTTCAATCATGCTACATGTACATCTAGCTTAACACCTAGTTTGACATCCATGTAAGTTGGCGAAATTCTATACATTGATTTTAACAACAAACCAAATAATGGCCAAATTTTTTACACATAGGCGGATGTCAAACAAGGTGTACATCTAGCTTAATTCATAGGTGTTTTTCATTGCTCATATATGCTTTTGCAAACATTGAGTCATAACGAGGTGAGTGTCGTATCGTAATATCAAAATGTAGTGGAGTTGATCATTAATTGCATGTTTTAACAGAAATTTTTGGATTTCATTCTATGAAAATATCATAATAATGGATATTATATGATTTCAATAGAATTAACAGCATATATACCACCAATAACATTCAAATTGAAACAACATTACTAAGGCAAAATAACATTTACAGGTGTGTGAGCTTCTCATGTGCTCTTGGGTACCATATTGACATGAGTGCCGTTATCGTTAAATAATACGACAATGAAGCCATTATCATTACATGTATGTTTTACACTTTTCATGTGTTAAAACAACAATAATAAGATGAAATTAACATTTGCAAGTGTGTATAACTAGGAAAATAATATTATTAGGTAAAATTAAAAAATTTATAAGACATCTGTTAATTTGATATATGATGTTGATATTACGTGGTTTCAATAGAACGAACAACATAGATACCATTACCGCTATATTGTTAAACGCTTGTCCTACACCATTGAGTGTGAATGCATATTATTTTTAACCCATTTTGATGCCATAAAGATACGGGCACTAGTACCGTATAATGAAAAGACAATATACTCGCAATGATGGTCACAAGTACGTTCAAGACATTTCATGTGTAGAAATTACGTTACGAAGAATGGATAATATTTTCAAACATTTTGATTTAATCATATACCCTCATGCAAGATCTTCGATGTATAACGTCACATGTATCGTTACCGTAGTAGTGAAATGGATAATATGATTGTTGCATGCACATTTTGTACCATTAATTTCTTGGTAAATGTAATAGGTTATAATGGAGATACGTTGATTGTTTATGATGGAAACTTTAACGGACAATATTATATATCAATAAAATGAACATCGAGGGAATCGATTCAACTTTAGGAACAATGTCATTTTTTTCCTTAGTATCATGTATTGCATAGCTTAGCTATTTGTCTCTCAAAATGATATTTCTCTGATAAAATATAGTTTAATTTAATTTGAAAATGAGCTAAAAAAATAAAAATAAATTAGAAGATTATATTAATAAACGCTAATCAAAATTGATAAAAATGATAGTTGATTATCGTTAAAAGATAGTTCTGTTTTTTACAAAAAAATAATTGGCTTCGGACTATGTTAAATGTCATTTATGATAGTTAAACAGCCGTAAATGAGATTATCTATCCAGTAAGACGTGCTTTCAATTTTGATGCATTTCCGTATAAATCATTCTTGACATACATATTTCAACTTTGACATGCAATCTTGATTTAATTCCCCAAATACATTAACCGTAAGGTTAGAAAACTACATTACAACATGCATATCAAAATATTGAGTTTCAAAATATAGCAATCGATTTGTCCTAAAAAAGGTATACTAAATACAATGACCAATTTCTTTCAGAAATCTGCACACAATCTGAAAATTCATTAAATCGGTCTATGCACTAATAAAAACTGTTAGAAAAATACGGATCGTGGGTCGCCCATGTGGGATGACCCGACCCACAAGTTATTAAAAAGGTTGGAGGGAGTTTGAAATTGA